>JZKD02S1514789.1:0-10595 GCA_000966675.3 Picea glauca
AGATTACTTCACCAAATGAATAGAAGTTGTCCCCACTAGAAGTGCTTCAGATAAGGTAATTATCAGCTTCTTGGAGGATATTATAGTTAGATTTGGCTGTCCTAGTAGAATTATCATTGATAATGCTGCTTCTTTCAAGTCTAAGCCTCTGGTTAAGTTCTGTGGGTAGTTTGAGATTTCACTAATTTGTTCCACCCCCTATTATCCTCAAGGCAATGGTCTAACAAAGTATTCCAATAAAAGTCTGATCAAGCTCATTAAAATATTACTGGAAGACAACAAGAGGGCTTGGGATTCAAAACTCAAACTTTCTCTGTGAGTTGATCGAGTGACAACAAAGAAGTCTCTAGGCACCTCCCCTTTTCAACTTGTTTACGGGACATAAGTTGTATTTCCCACTCAGCTGGCTTTACTTGTAACAAAATTCTTCCAATATCATGAAGGAGATCCAGACCATATGGTCAGAAGAATTCATCAAATGGTGGAAGCACAATAGACTAGAGAGAAGGTAATGGATAGAGCTCACAGTTACCAGCAGAAGATCAAGTAGGCCTTCGACATTAAGATCAGGAAGAAGGAATTCGAGCTCGGAGATTTGGTGCTTAAGTGGGATGCACCCAAACAGGATAGAGGAAAACACAACAAGTTTGATGCCCTTTGGATTGGGCCCTTCAAAATCTCTGAAGTATTCTTGAGCAACACTTACAGGTTGCAAGATTTGGAGGGAGAAGAAGTTTTTAATGGCCCAATAAATGGGCATTTCCTAAAGAAATTTTTTGTTTGAGCCTTCGACGAATCCTCTATTTTGTTGTAAATATTTATTTCCTGTTTGTTTCCAGCTTAATAAATGACTCCATAGCCCAACAACAAGGCACTAGAACAGCAAATGAGTCCTTAGAGCATCACAGGGACGAATCTATCCCCCATGGAGCCTAATCTTATCACCAATTCTTGTAAAGGGGGTGTTTTCCTAAGAGATAGGCCCCTTTGGGTGGAAAAATGAAAAGAAGTGGGGTAAGAACCCACTTACCCTAAGTTAGGTCGTAAAATGCGTGTTTCGTTAAGCGACAAAAAAATCTGGGCAACCAGAATCTGTGCACCCATATCTACAGCCAGGGTTCCATTCCGGACCCCCTTCATTGTTCTACCTTTAACAAAGGGGGGGGGGTGTCCGTAATTGAGTGTGCAGGTTTTGACGGATTAGATTGGGGCGCTCAGTTCTACGAACAAGATTGGANTTTGACGGATTAGATTGGGGCGCTCAGTTCTATGAACAAGATTGGATTCCAGACCCCCTTTTCCTTTCTACCTTTAATAAGGGGGGGGGGTCCAGAATGGGCGACTTTTTGTGGGTCCCCCTACCATCTCCTCATGATTGCCTCCACCTTTCACCTTTCACCATATGTCTTCCACTCTATATCTCACCTCCACTCAGTTCCATCCTAGCCCACCTTATTCCCGTTTCGACCTCTTACCTTCCAACACCTGTCCCTCTCCTTTCCGCATCGCTCCGTCATAAGAAACGTGTCCTCCCTCGACAAATCATGTCCCGTCACCTCCTCATCCGCTATTTCCCCTCATCCCTCCCTAGTCACCGCTCATCCACCACTTCTAATCATGTTCGCCAGTTGCCGCACCTGCCTCCATGCCTTATCATTAAGTCGTTCAGCCGATCCAGGTGGTAGCACAAGAGGGCCTCCATGTCCCAAGAGTGCAGAGTTGACCGAGGCTGTTCCCAATCCCAAGGAAGCAGTTATTGAGGTGGTTGGTGGTGGTTAGACATTGTCTCCACCATAAATGGAAATTCCAAAAAGGGACTTGAGACAGGTCAATTCTTCTGTCGGGTTTCTAGGAGCCTGATTGTGTCTGACATAAGCACAGGACTGTCTAGAGACTGCGGGCGCAGTCTGCTAGTAGACATGCAGACAAAATGTTATTAATGATGTGTCTCATTTTTGCTGTGCTTTTTCCTTTGGGTATATGTAGGCAATTTTTCCATTTTTGTACATTATCGTTGGTAGAGCTAAGCTCCCTATTGTAAAGTTTTAATGAAGTACTAGTTTTCCCTGGTTATGTATCTTTAGGTGAAACTTCTTGTTCAATGACAATCAAATTCTTTCTCCTTCTGGTTTCCATCTAATATTGAAAGAGTTCATGATTGAATGATTCACATGAAGCATTGTGACAGTGTTATATAAAGGTTTTATGGTAGCACTGTTATGATTTCTTTTAATATTTTTATGATTTGAATACAAGAGGTTCTTGTGTTTAAATTCTTCCTCTATGGGTTGTTGGAAGCTTGATGCCTGCAATAGACCTTTTCAGTTTCTCTCCTAAGTCTTCCTCATACTCACCCTTATTACAACTTATTGTCTGAAGTTAAATTAAGACTTCGCCTGTTCATACATAGCCCGATCTAGGATTTTGAGTTTAAAATGATATCATTCTGAGTCTGTTCTCTTTAGATCACCCTTTGTAAACAAATCGTGACATATAAACTGATGGGCGTTAGGCTCTGCTCCTGCCGTAATCCGGGAGTGACTTCTAACACTAACACACAGTAGCCCACAATAGCCCATATCTTGGTGAGGTTAATACATGCAACATTATTAACTCAATGAACCTTGGTTAAAAATGGGGGGTTCAATGTTTCATTGATAACCTAATGTTTTCAATCAACTAGTTTTTCTACATGGGTATTTAAATCATTATTTTTCTACATGGATGAAATCATGGTAATTTTGTTACGATCTAGGTGTCATTTGAATGGGGTTCCATGTGTTATTTTTAAAGGAGAGGATTGAAGTACCATCATACCTTATTCAAATATGGTCTTATTCAAGTGTGGAAGGGTGTTACCTGTGGTATATGACCCATGCAACAAGTATTCATTTGATTGTAAAGGATTTAATGAACCATAAAGGCTTGCCAAATGTGGAAAATACAAAAAAGCGTTCCCCTCTTCCTCAACAAGACTATCAAGGGGGATGGGTATATGACACCATTACTATCCATTTTGTCGCAATTTATGCAGGTGAAAGAAGACAAGATTGTCGATATTATGTTTTTTAGTTCAAGTGACAATTCAAAGGAAAAGTTACATTGCCAATCTATCTTGCATTTTTGTTATAGGAGCCATAATAAAAAAAATTAGTTGAAAATATCAGTTAGAGAATCCAATTTTATAGGCACCTCGTGAGGGGATTTTTGTCCACATATGGAGCCACTAGCATTGCTATTCCCTGAAATTACATATCAACATTTNTCGTTTCGACCTCTTACTTTCCGACACCTATCCCTCTCCTTTCTGCGTCGCTCCGTCATAAGCAACGTGTCCTCCCTCGACCAATCATGTCCTGTCACCTCCTCATCCGCTATTTCCCCTCATCCCTCCCTAGTGACCGCTCATCCACCACTTCCAATAATGTTCCCCAGTTGTCACACCTACCTCCACGCCTTATAATTAAGCCGTTCAGTTGATCCAGGTGGCAGCGCGAGAGGGCCTCCATGTCCCAAGAGTGCAAAGTTGACCGGGGTCGTTCCTAATCCCAAGGAAGCAGTTATTGAGGTGGTTGGTGGTGGTTAGACATCGTCTCCACCATAAATGTAAAGTCAAAAAAGGGACTTGAGACAGGTCAATTCTTCTACGGGGTTGCCAAGAGCCTGATTGCGTCTAACATAAGCACACGACTGTCCAGAGACTGCAGGCGCAGTCTTCTAGTAGACATGTAGACAAAATGTTTTTAATGATGTGTCTCATTTTTTCTGTTGTTTTTTGCTTTGGGTATATGCATGCAATTTTTCCATTTTTGTACATTATCGTTGGTAGAGCTGAGCTCCCTATTGTATAGTTTTAATGAAGTACTAGTTTTTCTTGGTTATGTATCTGTAGCTAAAACTTCTTGTTCAATGACAATCATCTTCTTTCTCCTTCTGGTTTCCATCTAATATTGAAAGAGTTCATGATTGAATGATTCACATGAAGCATTGTGACAGTGTTATATAAAGGTTTTATGGTAGCGCTGTTATGATTTCTTTTAATATTTTTATGATTTGAATATAAGAGGTTTTTGTGTTTAAATTCTTCCTCTACGAGTTGTTGGAAGCTTGATGCCTACAATGAACCTTTTCAGTTTCTCTCCTAAGTCTTCCTCCTACTCGCCCTTATTACAACTTACTGTCTGACGTTAAATTAAGAATTCTCATGTTCATACATAGCCTGATCTAGAATTTTGAGTTTAAAATGATATCATTATGAGTCTGTTCTCTTTAGATCACCCGTTGTAAACAAATCGTGACATATAAACTGATGGACGTTGGGCTCTGCTCCTGCTGCAATCCGGGAATGACTTCTGATGTTAACACATAGTAGCCCACAATAGCCCATATCTTGGTGAGGTTAATACATACTTGCAAAATTCTTAACTCAATGAACCTTGGTTAAAAATGGGGGGTTCAATGTTTCATTGATAACCTAATGTTTTCAATCAACTAGTTTTTCTACATGGGTATTTAAATCATTGTTTTTCTACATGGATGAAATCATGGTAATTTTGTTACCATCTAGGTGTCATTTGAATGGGGTTCCATGTGTTATTTTTAAAGGAGAGGATTGAAGTACCATCATACCTTATTCAAATATGGTCTTATTCAAGTGTGGAAGGGTGTTACCTGTGGTATATGACACATGCAATAAGTATTCATTTGATTGTAAAGAATTTAATGAACCATAAAGGCTTGCCAAATGTGGAAAATACAAAAAAGTGTTCCCCTCTTCCTCAACAAGACTATCAAGGGGGATGGGTATATGACACCATTACTATCCATTTTGTCACAATTTATGCAGGTGGAAGAAGACAAGATTTTCAATATCATGTTTTTTAGTTCAAGTGACAATTCAAAGGAAAAGTTACATTGCCAATCTATCTTGCATTTTTGTTATAGGAGCCATAATAAAAAAATTTAGTTGAAAATATCAGCTAGAGAATCCAATTTTATAGGCACCTCATGAGGGGATTTTTGTCCACATATGGAGCCACTAGCATTGCTATTCCCTGAAATTACATATCAACATTTTTTAGGGATTTTCATATGCAAATATTGGAAATTAAACATCCTACCACAAAATAAGAATTAATAAGTGATGCCTAATTTGAAAGTTTTTGAATAGAATTCCACTACATGATTCAATAGGTTATTAGGATCATCCTATAAAATTTGGCTTCTTGGTTTTTCTTCTTGTGAGAAAGGCATGCCTCATACATTTTTCAGTTGTGGTAGAGGTCCAATGTTTATCTTGGCACAACCTTAAACCTTGGATATTAAAAATACCTTTCGAGGTTTTGAGTTGAGCTGGGAAGTGGATTGAGACCTCGTTTTGGTATTCTACTTTTCTATGTAATTTTGAAGCATCAGAGACTATTGTAATCACATTTTCTAAGTTCAAGGGTTGACATGTCTCCCATCATTGCCTCACCTCATTGTGTCACATTCAAGTCATGATCATGTATATGTTTGTTCTATACCTCAGGTTAGTTTCAAGGAATTAACATTGCCCTTTCTCCAATTACTCTAGACCTATAAACACCAACTCATTTCTCTATGGATCTGATTTAGAGTCTCATTGTCTCAATTACCTTAGCATTTTACCTTGCATGCAATAATCAATTTCCATCGTTGATCCCTAACTATGTAGTTCCTTCTAGTGTTTAAATTAAACATGTCTAATTACATTACATTAGCGAATATTCATACATTGGCACCTATTATCATTGTTTTTCTACATGGATGCAATCATGGTAATGTTGTTACCATCTAGGTGTCATTTGAATGGGGTTCCATGTGTTATTTTTTAAGGACAAGGTTGAAGAACCATCATACCTTATTCAAATATGGTCTTATTAAAGTGTGGAAGGGTGTTACATGTGGTATATGACCCATGTAAGAAGTATTCATTTGATTGTAAAGGAGTTAATGAACCCTGAAGGCTTGCCAAATATGGAAAAGACAAAAAAAAGCTCCCCTCTTCCTCAACAAGATTATCAAGGGGGATAGGTATATGATACCATTACTATCCATTTTGTCTCAATTTGTGTAGGTGGAATAATACAATATTGTCAATATCAAGTTTTTTAGTTCTATGGATGAGGTGAAATTCCTCACTACAAAGGGAAAGTGACCCCTGACCTGGCATGTTTTGAGGGTTCACCCTAGAAACTATATATATTTTACGAGGACCAAATAAATATATAGACCAATATGGAAAGAAAATAGAGATTTATTTAGTTTACCCATCGAACCACGAAATGGGACAATGCAATGAAATAAGTTCAATAGATACTTGAGTAGTAGGCCCTCTGCATTCTTCCAATGCAATTCTGTTCCTACAACACAATATTTGATAATCCATATTTGTACAAGAAATGGATAAGTATATGATGAAGAGGTACCATGAAAACATGTTCAAGCCAATCATTGATTCTTATGAGAAATAGAAACCCCACAAGCTTAATTTCATGATTGACAACCTAGCCATTCCATTCCATAGGTACAAAGAGTATGGTCCTTGCCTCAAGGAACCCTTGCGCCTAGACAACCTAAGTGACAATTCAAAGGAAAAGCTACATTGCCAATCTATCATGCATTTTTTTTATAGAAGCCATAATACAAAAAATTAGTTTAAAATATCAGTTAGAGAATCCAATTTTATAGGCACCCCATGAGGGGAGTTTTGTCCACATATGGAGCCACTAGCATTTTTATTCCCTGAAATATTGGAAATTCAACAACTCACCATTCTCTTCTCCCTACGTTTCCCTCAAGATATCTCTCACGGTGCCCTCCATGATCTCTCTCTCCTTCCTAACCTTGCCATCGATCTCTCTCTCCCGGTCGGTGCCCTACGCAAGATCTCCCTCCTTCGTAACCCTTCTCATGAGATATCTCTCTTGGTGTCCTTACTTCTCTATATCCTTCCTTCTTCGTCGTGCCCTCCAACTCACGAGTCACAACATGCCCTAGTCTCCTCGTGCTTGAAAGAAATGAATTTTCCTCAGACTAGTTTGATCAGCTCCCACTTGCATCGATGAAATGGAGAAATGTATATTGACATGATGTGGAAACAATGTATATTAACTATATCTTCTCCTTTTCATTATTTTCATTCCATAAAATATCCCTCCTAATTTCGAATCTATCACCTATCAAGAGGTGAAGACCATGTCACACTTAATGGGGTATGACATTTGTGTGACTTAACAACCATTATGAAATTCCTTATTCAAACATGCCCCTTAGAGGTGTGATAATCCAGAAGGGGAAAATGACCCATTTAAGGTAATTGCATCCCAGTGGAGACAATAAAAATGCCCCAATTTCATCGATCTAGCAAGGCCCCATTGACAACCCAGAGAATAGTAATTATCCATTCTAGCTATAAGTATAAATATACATGTATTTGAACTTAGTTGATCATAAATACACCTTTTACAGTTCAATATGGAGAAGATGTGTAATGTAACATAACACTAAATTCAATGTACATTGATCAAATATAATATTTACAAAAAAAGAAACGTGTGAAGTTGAATCTGATTCACATTATAAACTAGCCTAGATGCATATTAACCTAGAATCTATCAATCATTGATAGGGATCAAATAATTTGAGATGAAAACCTCTTTTATAGTGAAAAAACCTGAGTAAAGTTTTGTATGTCGAGATATTTGATCCCTCTTGACACTTGATAAATCCAAGGATATAAAGATAAATCTAGGTTGGTTAACAATACCAACACTATTGTGATAGATAATAACTAAGTTAGTTATGCTTTAATCTTGTGTTCTTAGGAGATTTATCCCAACCAACAACTATGACATTATTTAAATAATTTATCCTAGATAACAAAAGAAGACATTATTCCAATTCTTGATCCTAGATAACAACAAAGACATTTTTGCAATGATCAATTCTAGCGAACATTGACACTATTGCAATAGTTTATCCTAGAGAGAAAAATGATAAACAGAATTTACTTTTCTTAGGTGGACAAGGTCCTAGTCCCAAGTCTTACTCAAGCAAGGTATAGGTCCCAAACTTTGTTTATATAGGTAATTCTTAATGTGAAACATGCCTATATAATGAGTAATCACCATTGGATATTTGGCCAACATATATAAATGTCATAAACATAGAAAATTTCAAAATCCATAGAAGGTCTCTATTCCTTTTTGGAGTAAGGATAATCCTCATAGCAATGTCTTGGAAAAACTAATGCCACTAATGTCTTCCTTCTTCATTGATGAATTGTCATGAGAACTGCAAACAATTATGTGCATGGAATATATTCATCCTTATCATATTATACGTTTATATGTGTTGCATTCACATGGAAAATACAAGACCTAAAATGAAGATGGAATATTGATTTAAAAGTAGGACAATGAAAAATTATATAACATAACTCTTGAATGAATGGTTTATTCATCAACCATGAGAATAGAGGTTCTTGATTGTTGTTATTAGGCTTAGATGATTTATTCCTAAAACTTTAAAGATATAATACTCACTTATACACCACAAACAATGGTTGTGTTAAGGAATGGTTTGGTACCAATTTGCATTCAAACACTGAAGATCCTTATTATCAATGACATAGGCTCAAGTGGTCTAGATGCATTCTACAATTTATTACACTAATAATATGGTATCTACAAAAACCACAAAGATCAACTTTGCAGTCACAAGGGTCAACAAACACATCTTATGTACACAAAAATATTATTGGGCATATACACAAAGGATAAATACCCACGATTTGAATATTTTTTCTATAAAATAATAATAAAACATTATATTAATTTTTTTTTATACAAAGACAATTTAACTTTAAAATATATTTTAAATTCAAATTGAACTTTAAAGTCAATTTGGTGGGATGGTAGAGAAAAAACATATGAAAATGGGGGAAATGAAAAAAATTAGTGATAATAATTCCTTTTCAAAACCATGGTTTATTTTTTATGGTATATAATAATTAAAAAAATCTTACATATTACCTATGGAATTTGTTTCTTGTCTCTCATAGAGGAATATAGAATAGGGAATATGACATGGACTCCATAGAAGAAAGTGAATAACCCAACAAAAACCAGTAAAAAACTTAGGATATTGGATATATAGAGTGTGTGTGTGAGTCATATTTGACTTTGGAAACCCTCCCATATCGTCAAGGAATGCAAATATTCTATCCATGTCAAATTTTAGTGCATACAAAAAAAGTTTGAAAAGATTTCAACGTTGGCCCCATTCACAGGTAAATTAGTGTAAGAGAACAATTCATACAAATTAAATTGTATAGTTACGCACCTGATAAAATTCAACATATGTATCATCCTTCTTATGTATCTTCTTCTTCATCGAACTCAACATATGTATCATCATCCAGTTCAGAAACGATGTTCAATGGATTGAAGATATCATCATCGTCATCAATATTGTCATTTTAGAGAATATCTTCATATGTACCTACAACCTCTTCTCTTAATCATGCAGAAGTAAAATGGAAAATGAAAATCATACTATGCCATAATGGTTGTAATTTTAAGAATAAAATCAAACTTGTTTCCTCTGGACAAAACATGTTCATACACATTTCTAGAAATATGTGGGTATCCATATCTATAATGTAGGCCAATTATTGAAATATGGAAAAGATTAACATTGATGATGACGATGATGAAAATGACGATGACGATGATGACAATGAAAAAGACGACGACGATGATGATAATTATGATGATGGTGATGATGACAATAACGATGATGATGTCGACAATGACGATGATGATGATCACGACAATGATGATGATAATGATGACAACAATGATGATGACAATGATGATAGTGATGACGATGATGATGATGATGATGATGATGATGGTGGTGGTGGTGATGATGATGATGATGATGATGAAAATACTAACAACAAGGATGATCATGATGATTATAATGACAACGACGATGATCATGATGATGATGACAATGACAACGACTATGATGATGCCAATGAAAATGATGATGATCATGATGATGATGAAATTCATGACAACGATGACGATGACGATGACGACGATGACGATGACGATGACGATGATGATTAATATGAATATGATGATGATGATAGTGCCAATGATAATGATGATTCCAATTATAATGTAGACGATGCTGATAATAAAAGTGTGCATTGGAAAAAGTTGTAAACTCATATGATTTGGGTTTCAAACTTGTTTCAAAAGTCATCAGTGATAAATTGAAAAATGGCATCCACACATTTCAATCTCCTCAACTTGGTGTATGAGGTAGTGTTCTTGTGCATTGAAAATTGTTGGAGGTAGATACTTTTTCATTTCACACATTAGATGAGGAATTTCTCTCTTCCAATACTTTATATCATCTTCATGGATTTCTTTCAATGAAAACCATCTACAGATCATGACAAAAGAAAATAACATGTTTCAATATAACATAATATATATTACATTACAAGTAAAACACATGTCATTAAGTACAACAACAAATTGATTTTTTTTTTCATA
>JZKD02S1514811.1:0-10595 GCA_000966675.3 Picea glauca
AGTCGTGAAAACTAAATCGAAAATCAATTTACAAGTGTCGCATGAAATGAAAATATCGTCTATTTGCAAAATGTGATGGAAATTTGAATTTCAGGAGACATAGGTGTAGGCAGCTTTTAGGGCAATTGAAAAAATTGAGTTGGCTGCCAACAATGGCGACACACTGGGAGAAGCAGTTATCTTTGTCAATAGAAAAGAATTCAGATTAGGACAGCAGAGAAAAATTTAACTCAAAAACAACAACCAAAGAATCGTACAAACATCATCATTTACCATCATTTCCAGCGATGTTTTAAAAGATGAAAACTAATAACAGTCTTAAGGTCAGCAAGTCATGATTTTTATGATAAAATCTTTAATACTATTGGCATGGCCACTGCTTCCAGCAGGCGTCCATAGCCTTGACAGGGTTGCCATTTAACCCACTCGGACATCTGTATCTTGTCAAGAATCTCTAGATCAGAGTAAAGGACTTTTAAAGAGAGGTTTCTTATATTTTTCGCAGATTTTCATTTATCCAACATTGCTTTGCTGCCAGCAGGCCTGTTTAGTACCCCGACGAAGTTGTCTTGGTGCCATGCTTGCATTTACCCGCTACCAGCGGACCTGTTCAGTATCTCGACGGGTTTACAAACACTTCCCACAGCTCTTATTTTATTTTTATTTTTATTTCTCTTTTGTGGATAGCTGAGCAGGGTGACGCTGAAAAATCTTGGTATTTTATCATATTTTTTAGACCTCATCAGAATTTTGACACTGTCCTTTATTCAGTTCCAGAAATGTCTTATTTACAAAACAACTTACTATGACAGGGAGACATCCTTTTGAGTCATTCCTTTACGGACAAGGGATAACGTAAAAAGGTAATACATGATCATGACAAACTTTTCTCAAAGATTGAAATTAGTAAACTTCTTTCAAACAACAAAATTTTCCAACATAAATATCAACTCTTAGAAATATATCACTGATGATCGTACAACTTTTCAGAAGTTATTTCAGCGAAGAAACTTTCCCATGGTCTTTGTCTGAATGGCTCAGTACACAAGCATGCATATGTTTCAAAAAGACAAAAACTGATCAATCCCAATCAAAACCAAAAATAAAAGGAAAGGAAAAATAAAAACAAAAGGAAATATTTACATAATATACAAGGGTAGTAATCAAGCAAAGTATCTTTTCAGGGCTTGGCCATTCACCGGGTAGGTGTCAAGCTGCCCTTCAAGATTCTGCAATCGAAAGGAACTAGGACCCAACTTTTCAGCAATAAAAAATGGCCCAAGCCACAATTTTTGAAATTTGGTGTGCTCACCCTTCCCTTCGTGTGGTTTGTCCCACTTTAAGATGAGATCTCCTACTTCAAAATTCCTATCAGAAGCAGAACTAGAATCGAACCATCTTTTAATCAGTTGTTGATGTTGGTCTAACTTACTCTTAGCTTGGGTTCTTACTTCTTCTAACTTCATCAAAGCGTTAATACGACTTTCTATAGGGGGAAAATCTTCTTCTTGAACTTTTTGTGACAATTGGAGCGAAGGAAGAAGAATGTGAGGTGGCAGAATGGCTTCTCTGTCGTAAACGAGTAAAAAGGGGGAATTACCTATAGCAGCTTTGGGTGTTACCCTATCATCCCACAGTGCATTAGGCAGTGCATTATGCCAGTTCTTATGATTTTCAGCCACGATTCTCTTGATAATTTTGATCAAGTTCTTGTTTGTTGATTCTTCTATGCCATTGCCCTGGGGGTAGTAACTTGCAGAATACTTCAGCTTTATTCCCTTCTCTAAGGAAAACTCACTCATCTCAAGGGAAGAAAAGTATGAAGCGTTATCAAAGACTAGACAATTAGGGATACCAAAATGTGTCATGATATTCGAGTTCATAAAAGCGATCACCTGACTTGTATTAACAGTTCTTAGCGCGGTGGCTTCAGACCATCGAGTAAAGTAATCAGTGGCTGTCACAACATACTTGTGTTGTTGTGAGGACGGAGGGTTAATAGGACCAATGATATCAAGGCCCCATTGCTGGAAAGGAGAGTCGACTGAAACGGGTTGCAAGGGGAAGGCTAGATTTTGCAATCGCCCTGATGCTTTCTGACAAATGATACATTTACGGCACAAGGCATGGGCATCCTTAAAAAGCGTTGGCCAGTAATAACTGGCTCTTAAAACCTTATGAGTAGTGGTGTCACCACCGAAGTGACCACCAGCTTCTCCTGCATGAAACTCAAGCAAGACTTTTTCTGCTTTGTCTTTTTCAAGACAACGCATCAGTACGCCATCAAAATTCTGACGAAACAATATACCGTTAACTAGATGAAAGGAGGTAGACTTTAGTCTCAACGCTCTTTTTTTGGCTGGGTCAAGGTGACGGGGTGCTGATCCATGTTGAAGACATTTTCTAATATCGTCGTACCAAGGACTTATGCAACAAATCAGACTTTGATTGTGTTGTTCTAGGTTTGACATATAACTATCTTCTTGTTGTTCAGTTTCTGAATCAACTACCAACTTACACAATCCTTGGCCTCTCACGATCTGTGCTGGAGTGATTTCTAAGTCATACTCCTGCAAGGAGGTGACCCAGTTGGCTCTTTTCTCTCCTAACTACTTTTGCACTAACAAGTTCCTCATGGAAGGATAGGGGACAATGACCTTCGCCCTTGACTTCAAAAGATATGACCGGAAATGAATAACTGCCTTGAAGATAGCGTAGGCTTGTCGATCAACCACTGGGTAGTTAAGTTCAACACCTTTAAAAGAAGAGCTCATAAAGGTGATGGGTACTTCGTTGTTCTCGGAGTTCTTCTGAGTTAGGACTGCGGCATAGGAATGATTAGAGGCAAAAGTATAGAGTGTAAAGTCTTGAGAGAAATCAGGGCTCATCAGAGACGGAGCGTCTATTATGGCCTTCTTTATAGCATTGAAAGCTTGGTTTTCTGTGGGTCCCCAGCGATATTGGGTGTCTTTCTTAATCAGGTTCTGAAGAGGCTTGACCATTTCGAAGAAACTGGGGACAAATCTTCTCACGAAATTAATCTGGCCTAAGAAAGACTGCATGGATTTTTTAGAGGTAGGTGGAGGAAGTTTCGCGATGACTTGGGTCCTCTCGGGGTCAATAATCATTCCATTGCTAGACACAATGAATCCTAGTAATTTACCCTGTTCTACTGCAAAGATGGACTTCTTGGGGCTCAAGGAGATGCCGTATTTGCGACATCGTAGCAGAACGGCTTGCAAGTGAGCTAGATGATCATCTTTGTTTTTAGAATAAACGGTCACATCATCTAAGTAGACTACTACAGAGTGATTGATTAAGCCTCTAAAAGCAATGTCCATTTCTCTCTGAAAGGNAGTCGTGAAAACTAAATCGAAAATCAATTTACAAGTGTCGCATGAAATGAAAATATCGTCTATTTGCAAAATGTGATGGAAATTTGAATTTCAGGAGACATAGGTGTAGGCAGCTTTTAGGGCAATTGAAAAAATTGAGTTGGCTGCCAACAATGGCGACACACTGGGAGAAGCAGTTATCTTTGTCAATAGAAAAGAATTCAGATTAGGACAGCAGAGAAAAATTTAACTCAAAAACAACAACCAAAGAATCGTACAAACATCATCATTTACCATCATTTCCAGCGATGTTTTAAAAGATGAAAACTAATAACAGTCTTAAGGTCAGCAAGTCATGATTTTTATGATAAAATCTTTAATACTATTGGCATGGCCACTGCTTCCAGCAGGCGTCCATAGCCTTGACAGGGTTGCCATTTAACCCACTCGGACATCTGTATCTTGTCAAGAATCTCTAGATCAGAGTAAAGGACTTTTAAAGAGAGGTTTCTTATATTTTTCGCAGATTTTCATTTATCCAACATTGCTTTGCTGCCAGCAGGCCTGTTTAGTACCCCGACGAAGTTGTCTTGGTGCCATGCTTGCATTTACCCGCTACCAGCGGACCTGTTCAGTATCTCGACGGGTTTACAAACACTTCCCACAGCTCTTATTTTATTTTTATTTTTATTTCTCTTTTGTGGATAGCTGAGCAGGGTGACGCTGAAAAATCTTGGTATTTTATCATATTTTTTAGACCTCATCAGAATTTTGACACTGTCCTTTATTCAGTTCCAGAAATGTCTTATTTACAAAACAACTTACTATGACAGGGAGACATCCTTTTGAGTCATTCCTTTACGGACAAGGGATAACGTAAAAAGGTAATACATGATCATGACAAACTTTTCTCAAAGATTGAAATTAGTAAACTTCTTTCAAACAACAAAATTTTCCAACATAAATATCAACTCTTAGAAATATATCACTGATGATCGTACAACTTTTCAGAAGTTATTTCAGCGAAGAAACTTTCCCGTGGTCTTTGTCTGAATGGCTCAGTACACAAGCATGCATACATTTCAAAAACACAAAAATTGATCAATCCCAATCAAAACCAAAATAAAAGGAAAGGAAAAATAAAAACAAAAGGAAATATTTACATAATATACAAGGGCAGTAATCAAGCAAAGTATCTTTTCAGGGCTTGGCCATTCATCGGGTAGGTGTCAAGCTACCCTTCAAGATTCTGCAATCGAAAGGAACTAGAACCCAACTTTTCAGCAATCAAAAATGGCCCAAGCCACAAATTTTGAAATTTGGTGTGCTCACCCTTCCCTTCGTGTGGTTTGTCCCACTTTAAGACGAGATCGCCTACTTCAAAATTCCTATCAGAAGCAGAACTAGAATTGAACCAGCTTTTAATCAGTTGTTGATGTTGGTCTAACTTACGCTTATCTTGGGTTCTTACTTCTTCTAACTTCATCAAAGCGTTAATACGACTTTCTATAGGGGGAAAATCTTCTTCTTGAACTTTGTGACAATTGGAGCGAAGGAAGAAGAATGTGAGGTGGCAGAATGGCTTCTCTGCCATAAACGAGAAAAAAGGGGGAATTACCTATAGCAGCTTTGGGAGTTACCCTATCAGCCCACAGTGCATTAAGTAGTGCATTGTGCCAGTTCTTATGATTTTCAACCACGGTTCTCTTGATAATTTTGATCAAGTTCTTGTTTGTTGTTTCTGCTAAGCCATTTCCCTGGGGGTAGTAACTAGCAGAATACTTCAGCTTTATTCCCTTCTCTAAGGAGAACTCACTCATCTCAAGAGAAGAAAAGTATGAAGCGTTATCAAAGACTAGACAATAAGGGATACTAAAACGAGTGATGATATTCGAGTTCAGAAAAGCGATCACCTGATTTGTATTAACAGTTCTTAGCACGGTGGCTTCAGACCATCGAGTAAAGTAATCAATGGCTTTCACAACATACTTTTTCTGTTGTGAGGATGGAGGGTTAATAGAACCAATGATATCAAGGCCCCATTGCTGGAAAGGAGAGTCAACTGAAACGGGTTGCAAGGGGAAGGCTGGCTTTTGCAATCGCCCTGATGCTTTCTGACAAATGATACATTTACGGCACAAGGCATGGGCGTCCTTAAAAAGTGTCGGCCAGTAATAACCGTCTCTTAAAACCTTATGAGTAGTCGTGTCACCACCGAAGTGACCACCAGCTTCTCCTGCATGCAACTCAAGCAAGACTTTTTCTACTTCATCCTTTTCAAGACAACGCATCAGTACGCCATCAAAATTCTGACGAAATAGTATACCGTTAACTAGATGAAAGGAGGAAGACTTTAGTCTCAACGCCCTTTTTTTTGCTAGGTCAAGGTGATCGGGTGCTGATCCATGTTGAAGACATTGTCTAATATCGTCGTACAAAGGACTTATGCAACAAATCAGACTTTGATCACGTTGTTCTAGGTTTGACATATAACTATCTTCTTGCTGTTCGGTTTCTAAATCAACTACCAACTTACACAATCCTTGGCCTCTCACGATCTATGCTGGAGTGATTTCTAAGTCATACTCCTGCAAGGAGGTGACCCAGTTGGCTCTTTTCTCTCCTAACTCCTTTTGCACTAACAAGTTCCTCACGGCAGGATGGGGGACAATGAACTTCGCCCTTGACTTCAAAAGATATGACCGAAAGTGCTTAACTGCCTTGAAGACATCGTAGGCTTGCCGATCAATTGCTGGGTAGTTAAGTTCAGTGCCTTTAAAAGAAGAGCTCATAAAGGCGATGGGTACTTCGTTGTTCTCGGATTTCTTCTGAGTTAGGACTGCGGCATAGGAACGAACAGAGGCAAAAGTATAGAGTGTAATGTCTTGAGAGAAATTAGGGCTCATGAGGGACGGAGCGTCTATTATGGCATTCTTTATAGAATTGAAAGCTTGGTTTTCTGTGGGTCCCCAGTGATATTGGGTGTCTTTCTTAATCAAGTTCTGAAGAGGCCTGACCATTTCGGAGAAACTAGGGACAAATCTTCTCACGAAATTAATCTGGCCTAAGAAAGACTGCATGGATTTTTTAGAGGTAGGTGGAGGAAGTTTCGCGATGACTTGGGTCCTCTCGGGGTCAATAATCATTCCATCACTAGATACAATGAATCCTAGTAATTTACCCTGTTCTACTCCAAAGATGGACTTCTTGGGGTTCAAGGAGATGTCGTATTTGCGACATTGTAGCAAAATGGCTCGCAAGTGAGCTAGATGATCGTCATTGTTTTTAGAATAAACGGTCACATCATCTAAGTAGACTACTACGGAGTGATTTATTAAGCCTCTAAAAGCAATGTCCATTGCTCTCTGAAAGGTAGCACCAGCATTAATCAATCCAAAGGACATTTTTCGATAAGCATAAGTGCCCCACGGGGTACGGAAGGTAGTTTTTAATTAGTCTGGCAGAGACATCAAGACTTGGTTGTATCCAGGGAAACCATCTAGTAAGGATAGCCTCTCAGAACCAGATACTTGTTGAAGGATCTATTCCATGGGGGGAACATGATAATTATCTTTGTCAGACGCTTTGTTGAGGTTTTGGAAATCGACACAAAGTCGAATTTCCCCATTTTTCTTCCGCACTGGGACGAGGTTGGATACCCATTGAGTGTGTCTAACAAGAAAAAATATTTTAGCACTTAGGATTTTATTCAGTTCTTTTTGTACGGTCGGTTCTAGTTTGGGATGCATTTTCTTCAGTTTCTGTTGGAAGGGTAAGGTTTGGCTCTTCATCGGGATGACATGCTGTATAATATTAGAATCAAACGTTTTAAGATCATCGTAAGTCCATGCAAAGACATCCTTGAATTCTTTAAGTAATTTAACAAAAGAAACTTTTTCTTTTCTAGAACATCCCAAGCTTAAGGTGATACACTGAGGATTTTCACTAGTCCCTAAATTGACTTTTTCATAAGACAATGAGGAACTATTAGTTTTTCAATTGACCATCTTTTTAAATTTATCTTCAAAATCATCAAACTTTTCTAGTGTAACAACAGATTTGGGTATGGAATTTACCATGTCCGATAGAGCCTCAGAAGATTTCGGATTAGGTATTACTGTAAAGTCATGCAAATTGTCATCGTGCGTTTGTTCATCAACCATAGCACCGTGAAAGGTTTCTTCCATGTGCAGGAAGTTAATGATCTGCTGATCATCATCAAATATTCTCCAGTTTGTGATATTGTCAGAAACAGATGGTCGAAACAATAGCTCCTTAGAGAATGCGTTTGGGGATAAGCCTTCTGCAGGAAGAAGTTTAGAGGCAACATTAGCTAGTAGATCTGCTTCAACATTATTGAATCTAGGAATGGAATTTATATTAAAAGAAGAAAATTTGTTCATTAAACTCCATACCTCAGACTGGTAACATTTGAGATGCAGGGAAAGACAATTTATAGAATCTGTCACCTGCCTGACCACTATCTCAGAGTCGCCGAATACAACCAGATTTTGAATGTGCATATCCAAGGCTTTTCTGAGACCTTGCAATAAAGCCTCATATTCTGCAATATTGTTAGTACATTCAAATTCTAGCCTACAAGCCAATAATGTTTTGTTACCTGCCGAATCGATAATGATGTAGCCTGCACCAGCTCCTTCTTTAGACTTGGAACTGTCAAAATATAGAGACCAAATTTGATTTCCATCGGCCTCATAGGGCTGTTGGATAGAAGCTATTGGTTTCATACATGTTATGATCTCAGACTGCTGTTCCAGATGTTTGATAGGTGAAACTTCAGCCATGAAATTTCCGAAGAAGGTGTCCATCCCTTGGACTTCAGGTGAATCCGCCGAAGGTGTATATGGTTCATTAGGGTCATTCAAGTCTGTTACCATGAACTTGAGGTAACGCTCACGATTCACCCTGATCTTGTTGGGCTTATCATTTTCTGGAAGCCATAAGTGAGACCAGTTCATCACGAAGTAACCATGTAGCTGCTCCGACCAGTCCCTGCTAAAAAAAATACCATACACTTCTGGAATATCCACCACAATTATATCAATAACCTGATGAACCTTTGGGTTAGACGATAATCTAATCAATACATTTTTCAATTCGCCTATAACTTTAACATCGGTTCGATCAAGTTGTATGATTTTCAAAGAAGATGGTTCTACTTCGGCATTAATCTTTTGGCAAACTGACCAAGGCATCACATTTGATGATGCTCCTGAGTTAACCATACAATTATGCACATTTCTGTTGAAGATTTCGAAAGTTAAAAGAAAAGGGGGTACATTCTTGCGAGTACTTAGAGTTGTAGCTTGTGATTTCTTACTCGTGATTTCTAATGCTACTTTATCTACATTATTTGCGTTATTTACATTATTTACATTACTTACATTATTTACAGGTGCAGGAAGGCTTCCTTTATCTTGAGGATCAGTATTATTTTTTGTGGAAGTCTTCAGCGGAGCTTTTCTTTGCACAACCTTATTACCATTAGAATTACCATTCTTGCCATTGTCTAAAATATTTTGCAACATCTTTTGTAACAAAAATGGAAATTTCAACAACTCATAAATAGAAATGTTAGCCCGTAATTTATTAAGATCTTCAACAACATCATAATCTAATTTAGGGCCAACATTACTTTGTTTAGTTTCTACTAATTTAGATGGCTTGGGAGGTGAAGTTGTAGTGTTCTCGGCAGGAGGTTTATTTGTTGTCTTACTCCTAGTGTTGTAAGGGTGAATAGTCTCGAAGTTAGCTTGAAAGATACTATCCGAGAAGTGTCCAAAGATGTTTGGAGAAGACTCTTCATATTGAGTTGTTTCCTGCTCGACTTCCTCTTGAGGGATTTCAGGAGGCATCAAGTCATCTTGGGCTCCTAGAATTGTCTGGAGAGCGCATTGCAAACTTTCTAGGTTCAAGCCTTCAGAGTTTGGATTAGGCCGTTTAGCGGGAAAAGGCTTTCAGAAAGGAGGTTTGTAGGGTCCTCTACTCAAAGAGGCTTCTTCAGTCAACCTTTTTAAATCTATAACTTGATTTGATAATTTTTGTACAACTTTGGTTAAATTTTCCAAATCAGAGTTTTCAGGTTGTGTTTTGTTTTGTGTAGGTCTGGGGAGAATTTCAATCTTCTTTTTGGAAGAAGAAACAGTTTCAGTCTCGTTGCTAGAAGAGTCCTTAAGACTAAGTATGTCTTTTTCAATCTGAGTAGCCTCTTCGAAGGCTTCTAACAACGTGGCCTTTTTAGATCTTTTAACCCAAATAACTATGCTTTGATGTAGATCTTTAGTACAGTAAGCTATTACAAGACTCTCAGCAGGCATAGAATCTACAGGGATTCGATTTTTAAGCGTTAAGAATCTTTGATTAAAATCTTTAACTTTTTCTTTTGAGTTCATTTTCAAGCTTGAAAGATCCATGAATAAGACTTCCAGAGGTTTTCCATCTCTGAATTTTTCCAAAAAACATGACTCAAAATTTTCCCAAGACACTATGGTATGGGGATATTGGGAAAAGTACCAAGTGGACGCATTACCCTCAAAGGTGTAAGGGAACAACCTACAGACAACATCTTCATGTTCGACATTACGGAGTCTGATGGCTAACATAATTTTTTTGATATGATCTTCTGCTATCTCTTTTGAATCGGGATCAAAATTAGGAAGCCATTTCTCTAGATGCTTAGGTAAAGGGTGTTGGGCTCCAGGTACAGCTACAGCATCCTGGTCCAACCAGGGTCTAGCCGGGTTGTTATGATTTTCCATTGGGGTAGTGGGTGTGGAAGGCTGAGAAGGTGGATTGCCTTCGTCAAAAGAGGAATCTCCCCCAGAAGAGGAAGGAGATGAAGGAGGTGGTGAAGGAGGTATCCCAGATCCTTATGTAGCAGGATTTAAGTTTGGATCTGGAGAATTCACAGTGAGGTTTATATCACCTAATTGTTCTCTAATATCAGAGAAGTCTAAAGGTTGACCCCACGGGCGGTTTGGTTTCCTAAGACTGGCTAAGGCACTGTGTGTTTTGATAAGAGATTGGCGAACAATCTCTTGGAGATCACCACCTGTAGGATTAGGGGTTGCTGGTTCAACTGTGATCTGTGGATCTTTGGTTGAAGTAGTTGCTGTTTGAGGGGAGATATTATCTTGTGAACGACTTCTAGTCACTATAGGTGTGCGATTAGGTGGGGGAGGAGTCTTGCGACCGCCTCGTGCCATTAATTAAGTTCTGGCCCTCCTTCTAGCGCCATTT
>JZKD02S1514833.1:0-10594 GCA_000966675.3 Picea glauca
TGACTAGCATCGCACCTGCCATAAATTGATAAGAGGTCTCCAGAGGTAAGACCGTCATGACTTAAATAAAACCTTTCCCGAGACATTTATGGTGTCCTATAACATACTTATTTGAGCTATCGTTCGACCACCGTGCCCATTGTGTTGCTACCACCTCACTTTATTCGCATGGAAAGGTACCATTCATAACTACCACCATTATTTGGCTCGACGAAGGGTTTATAAGATTTTGCTGTGTTCTTCTCCCTTGTCTCTATGTATTTTGCGAAAAATGCTACAATTATAACCATGTGATGTTAAGCTCAGTAAGCATGGACATAATCGTGGAGTTGAGCGCGTTCTAGGTAAGAAGGAAACTAGGAGGCATCTACTAGTAAGATACTACCCTATGTGAGGTAAGAAAACTTTTGGTTGTTTTTATATGAACTCTCTGTGATTCTAAAATGTCATAATACGGACCAGTTACCATCTATTCCTCTTGGTTCTACTGGTTCTAAATTTTTTGTTCTGATTTAGAGTCTTATTGGTTGCTAGCATACCTTGTAATGCTTAGGCTTTTGTCGTGGCTCCACTTTTATTCTCTGTATCATATACTCAAGCCCTTATACCCTGCGATAGATATTTTCTCTATGAAAATGTCATAGGAAGAACTGGACTATAATAATGCTGAAGGGAGCGAGAATGTCCAATAATGCATGAGATAGTTCTTTCAAAATGATGTCGAACTTACTATATCTTCATCTTCTCGTACTGTGTTATTAAATGTCTATGCAACTCGATAGAGATACGAATTCCTGGCTTGATCCTTTCATATATTTTCATGGATTTGGTATACTTCCTTGTCTGTTTTGTTATTTAGCTGTATGAAATCATGGTTTTTTTTTAATTTTGTATCCTAGAGAGGGAATCTAGGATTTCTTTCATGTGATAGTGAGAGGGATACTCTTCATATCCTATTTAGACCTTTCCAAAGGCAATTCTGTTCTCTGTGATAATGGAGTTGTTTCAATTCTGTCTATAATCCAAATTTTACCTATGATGTGTAATTCTATGTTTTTGTTCCTTTGAGTTTTAAAATAGCATTTACGAAGGTATATACAGTTATGTACCTCTGTATGAATATTCTGAGTTTCCAATCTCCTAATTCTGAGAGTATACATATCAAAACTTGCCATGATTTAATTCATTTCAAAGGAGAATGTCATATATTTGTATAATTGTCCACTGTGTGTATAGGAGGTCTCTTTCCTTAATATGCACCTTTAGTATCTGGCCTGTGACTCTCCTATTTGTGTTCCACATAATTATATGGTGAAAGGTTAAGATCGT
Source organism: Picea glauca (assembly GCA_000966675.3). Lineage (NCBI taxonomy): Eukaryota > Viridiplantae > Streptophyta > Pinopsida > Pinales > Pinaceae > Picea > Picea glauca. Next base: position 1,330 of record JZKD02S1514833.1, read on the forward strand.
AAAACTGTTCTCTCAGTATACAATAAGTTCCATATGATTTATACCTCTGGTAAGTTTATATAATATTCGCCTCAAGTTCTGTGTGCTTGAAAACCATGTGCAACTTGTCCGAGTTTCAATCAACAATTAGTAAGTCTAAAAATTATGATATCAGAGTCCCGTAACCCTATCTACAATTTTGAGCTGGGAAATAATGCCTCTGTGGGATATGCTTTACCCTATACAAACTTTATCATTCTATAATTATGTGGTTAACTTGTCAAATTTCACTTTGTTAGCGTAAAGACAAAAAATTTTAAGTATCCAGAACTATGTTGTTGATTGCATTTTATTTATCATTAATCTATAGTTTTAGGTAATTATGAGAACGGTATCTCAAAACCCTATTTTTTATATGAATTGGGAAATTCTATGCAACATGTTTTATACTGTGGATTCTTTATAGTTTTGGTTATGCAATATATATATTACATGTTTAAAATGTTCTATATACTTGATACATTCTGAGAAATTGATTTAATTTTGTTCAGTTACAAGACTAATGATGGGGCCCCTGTTTCCATTACTAGGGTACCCATCAATTATTTCAATATCCACTCCTCCCCTTAGGAATGTGGATAATTTGCTTCAGTGACATTGATGGGAAACATGCACCCGCTCCAACCTCAAGCTAAGTGTTTTTCATGTGTGGAACCTTCACTATTTTAGTTTTGTGGATTCTTCCTAAACATTACTTTATCTTCAATACTTAAATTTCATTGACTTCTGTCTTAACACTAACTACTAATTCTCAGTTTCCTAGCAGGACTTAAACATTCACAGTAAACGGATCCAGGACAGTGCCTTGCTCGAGAAAGGTATTCAAGTTCCGATTCTAGTGTTAGTTTGAAGGTTCAGATTCAGTTTTTAAGTGGTTTTGGGTCCTTACCCAAGGTACTATGTTTGTAAATATTTGGATCCAAAGCCTCTAGCTATACAAATAATTTATTATCTTATTATAAATAGACGAAAAGATTTTTCTACAACCCAAAATGAATATTGTTACATGTTGAGCAGTCTCTGTAATATGTATTATATTGAAACTTCGTTTATGGTTTTACTGCGGCATAAACAGACTGGAATTTTTATGCCTTTAGTAAAGTCTTATAAATGGAAGTTTACTAAAATTCTCATGTGGCAAGCACCGATGATATTTCTGTGTATGAGTATTAGATGTTTATGTAGCTTTAAAAATATGTACAAGCAACAACATATACATATATATATATTTCTATTCTTGTATTCATTCTAAATCTCGCTTTGGAATTTGTACAACCTTAGATGCTTATGCTGCTCTGCGTATCTAAACCTACAAAAAGATATACACATATATTTATATATTGTATTCACTTCCAGAATTACTGATGGCACCGAATACGCTCCAACACCTACCTCAGTAGGTCTTGCGCCTGACCTCCCGGTCTTAAGGATCATTCAAATTCTCCTTTGAGTTGAAGCAACTCTTTGATTCCTCACTGGAATCTTTATTAAAATCCGATCCACAGGTCCTTTCGTTTCCCTCATGGCCCCGAAACTGACCATGAACAATTTCCCCACAGGAAATGTGATTTTGGGCTTTGGGGTTTTCTGATTCTTGTTGTCGAGAACCCTCTGTCTTCTAGACCTCCCGAACATTGAATCTTCGAAATGATGAAACACCTTTCTTAGCGACTAGCCCTAAGGGCTAAGTCTTGGCCCACATGACCACTGCAAATAAAACCATGGCTCTATTTTCGAGGTCACGAAACCCACGCGCTCAACCTCTCATCCACTGGACCCCCAAAATGTCGATCCATGAAATGCCAATGCGCCAAAACACTTTAATAGCCTTTAGCCCCATGGCTATCTCCTGGTCCATGTGACCACTATTCCATATGAACGCATTCCTATGTCTTTCACGATTTCAGGCTTTCAAATGACAAAACATATGGACACTTTGTCCTGAGTATTCTCGATCCTCTGAATCCCTATTTCCCAAAATGGCTTCCCTTTCAAGATTTTCCCCGAAAGTCTATATTGTTGCCACATGTCCCCTCAAGATGGACGATCTACATTCATTTTGCGATTTTAGGTTTTCAAACACCGAAATTCCTATGGGTTCTTTCCCTCGGAACTCCCAAAGTTTCGATTCTTGACCTTCGATATGATGAGATGATGTCAGTTGGCCCCACAACCAAGCTTTCCACCTTATCAGGGTTTCAGACTTCGCGGTTCTGAAATGCGTGTGCTTCTTGTCCTCAGGATTCATGATCTGCCGAATCCCAATATGTCGATGGACTCTCCCCTTTTGGGATTTTTTTCGAAGGCCTCGATTTCTGCCATGCGTGCCCTCAAGATGGACGGTCCACATCCATTTAGCGATTTCACGAAATCAAATGCCGAAATGTCCCGACATCTTGTCCTTTTGATCCCCGAAATTTTGAGCTCTGAAATGTTGACGACTCCCGATCTCTGCCACATGTCCTAACTTATGGATGACTCAGATTTGTTTCATGGTTTTTATCCTGGAGATTCCCAATCTCCTATCCTCAGGACTTTCGATATCCCGATTTCTGAAATCCCGATGACCAATTCCTGTCGGGACTTCACTCCCTTGTTCATGAAGGCTTAACTCCCTCGTAACTCTGGTCATATCTGACAGCTCACGGGCATCTGAGTGAGATTCGATGACTCACGATCTCCTCTTCCTATGCACTCCTCCTACTTCTCCCTGGACATAGAAATTTCAATGGTCCAGATCCTTTCGGCAGATCCGATAGCAGCTATTGCTCCTCCCCAGCTTTGGCACTTTCTTTTGATTCTTGGAATATTTCTCCAAGACTAAAGGCCTCGACCTTTGTCTTCTTTCTCCTCTGCGAACTCTTCAATTTGAATCCTCCCGCACGTATATGAAAACGTTGTCCCTCCTGAGCTTTGGGAACTCTGAACTCTCCAAAGAGTTATGATGCTTTTGTCCTCCTTGCAGTTACGCTCTGTGCGCTGAAAGAACTATTCCTCCTGATCTTTTATCTTTGAACCCTTGAAGTATTATTCAACTCCTGTGCCCCTACAGGGTCTTTTTTCACATAAAGCGTTATCCATCATGAGCTTCTCTTATCACCCAAACTCCTAAGGAAACAATTCCTTATCCTTTCTCCTCCTTCTGGAGAATGTGATGCCCTCCTAGCTATTCTTCTGCTCAAGCAACCTCTTGTTGATTCTATAGGGTGTTCAACAACCCTGTGAAGGTCCCTTTCCTTGGGCTCTTCTTCAAATTCAGAACTCAAAGAGTTCTTTTCTCCTATGCCTATCTGCACACCTACTCAATGCCCACCCAACAAAGTATCTTCTTACAGAACATCCAACAATTTTGTCCTCTACTGTGCACCCTTTGTGCCTACTCAATGCCCTCCTGGAAGAGCTCTCAGAATCCTTAGTGATTCTGGTTCTCCTGTTTGAACTCACAACAGAGTTCTTTTCAATGCATCACTATAAAAGTGCTCAATGCCCACTTGGCAGAGCTTCATAGAACTCAAAGAGATTTTCTGTCTGCAACTGTGTTTCTTCATACACAGCCTTACCTCATGAGGTATTCAACAACCTCATTGGTATTTCTTCTGATTTGTTGTTTTCCACTTCTGTCCCCACTTGGCACACCTCTGTCTGACTCTATAGAGTTTAGAAATGCACCCTCTGTGCACGGCTATCAGAACCCGTAGTGTTTTGGCACACCCTCCTGGTGTGAAGCCTCAAAGACCTCTCAAGATTGAAGCCAAAACAAATCCTACAAATGCATAAACATAACATACATTCACAGAACATAAAGAACACTCACAAACATTCATTTAGTACATGAAAGATGCAGGAAAAATATGTTGTTTATATTAAATGGAAGATGCCTGTTTACAATGGTGTTCCTGAGCATGGCCTGTAACAAGGTCTCGTCTCCTTCTCTTCTGCTCTCTACTCACAGACCCTCTAACTCTTACCAACTCTCTCTCTCTACCAACTCCTCTCAAAATTAGATCGAAATTGATCTTTTACATGAGGGGGCTCTTCAATCTCTTCCCTCCAATCTACCTACCCTATTCAATTACATTGAATGGGTTGTCTAGTCCACAAATCGGATCTAGATCTCAGCCTTACAAGAATTAAGGCCTACCTACTCAAATGCCTACACAAAAGCATGGGTCCATGGCTCAACAACCTACAACATTAATTACATTCAAATTCAAATTTGAAGATGAGGGTGCGCCTCTCTTCAGCCTTGAATGCATGCACTGACTTGGCTAGCTAGATGGATGACTAACGTGGAGAGATTCTCCTGCATGAATTACATTTATCCTTTTCAACAGTACAATGCTCCTTAAGTTGAATACTTGTACATATATATTCACATGTCCGGTAAGGGTTATAATTAACACAGTAATAATTCTATTTTATATATCTTAGATGCATATCATATGTATTTACATAACTCAACATCATCAACATATAACACACACAATATCTTTCTTAACTTTACTCAATGAATACATTCAAACAATAAAGGCTAATTCTACAATTCATTTCATTCTACCAGCAATTAATCAATAAAACAATTCAACAAGGAATAAGTATATGTACATATCTGAAAAAAGTGTTTGGACAACAAATAGAACAACCAAGTTCCATCCGACCATATAATAGAATAGCCAATCTACTTTCTCTGTTCACCCCCTAGCCTGACCATGAGTGCATAAGGGAAAATTCCAATGCTCCTCGTTAGCTATAGTCCTCTTTCAAATCATTAATTCCCCTTGCCCCGCACTCTGAAAAAGTGTTGATAACAAAAAGTCATATCCTTTCTCTAGCATACTAAGCAGTGTCCTGCCTCCTCCCATATGTTGTATGTGCAAAAGCATCTTCTGCCTAGGTATTTTCCACCTTTGGTATTTTTCACAGCTTTACAAATCCATGCTTTTCAGGGGTTTCTCATGGTCAAATTCCTCATTTTCCAATTGTAAAATTCAGCCTTGAGGTAGTTCAATCATGTTCCCCACTCATGGATTCATGGTCAATTGATTTCAACCTGGTTGTTCCATTTCTCCTTCAACAACTAATATAAAAATAATTGTCTTTTACAAGTGTCATAGTCAAAGAGTTGGTTGGGAAAATCAAATATTTGCCCAACAGTCACAATAATTAATTACAATTAACCAAATTCCAAATCCGAAATTTCCATAAATGGAAATAATTTTTTAAATATGAATTTTCCAAGAATGGAAATAAATTCCTAAGTGCATACTGAATTTAATAATTAATTATTTTGGGGTATATTACATCCTCTACCCCTTTAGTACAACATTGTCCTCAGTGTTCATTCCTTTCTTAGAACAGGGTTGGATAATATTTCTACAAATCTTCCTCCAATTCCCAAGTGGTCACCTTAGGACTAAATTTCTTCCATTGCACTTTTACCTCAGCGACAACCCTGTTCCATAGTATTATTTCTCTCCTCTACAAAATGTGAAGAGATTCCACTTGGAAATCACCTTCTGGTTCCATGTTCACCATGTTCCAATCGATCATGTGAGTAGAATCATGAACATATTTTTTTAACAAAGAAACATTAAATACATTATGAATTTTCAGATTTGGAGGAAGTGCAAGTTGATATGCCATGGGTCCAATTCAAGTTAAGATCTCAAAGGGGCCACAAAACTTGGGCACCAACTTTGAACAATTTTCTATCTTTAATGAAATTCTTCTTGCTTTGAATTTTAAATACACGTGATCTCCAACTTGAAATTCCTGGTGTCTTATTTTCAGATCTACATAACTTTTTTGTCTTTCATGTGCCTCCTTTAAATTTTGTTGTACTTTTCTTACTGTATTCACCATTTCCTAGAGCATTTCTGGTGCCACCATGATTTTTTCAACTGGGCTATCCCAACTAATCGGAGTTGTACACTTTCTGTTGTATAGTACTTTGAAAGGGCTCATCTTAGTCAATGTTTGATAACCATTATTGTATGCAAATTCCAACAATTGCAGGTATTCCTCCCACTTAATTGGTTTCATCGTTACATACATTCATATCATCTCTTCTACAATTTGGTTGGTTCGTTCAGTCTTCCCATCCATTTGTCGGTGGTAGTTTGTGTTGAAATTCAAGTTAGTATTCAACCCTGCAAACAATTATTTCCAAAACGTAGATGTAAATTTGGCATCTCTATCCAAAATCACCATTTTAGGAATACCATGCAGTCTAAAAATTTCCTTCATAAATATTCCAACAATGTTAATATCCTTATAAGAAGATTTCATAGGAATAAAATGTGAAGACTTGCTAAGTTTATCAATTACTACCATAATTGAATCATTTTGTTTTTTATTTTTTGGCAAACCCATGATAAACTCTAGTGAGATAGTCTCCCACTTTCATTCCAGTACAGGTAGAGGCTATAATAGGATGGATGGGTGTTGGTGTTCATCCTTTATCTATTGAGAATCTAGGCACTTAGATAAGTATTATGATGTCTCACCTTTCATATTAGGAAAATAAAACAACTTCCTCAATGTTGTTACCATAATCCGGTATCCCATATGATCATAATATGGCTTCTTGTGTACTTCATCCAAAATTGTTAGCTTTAATTCAGTAGAATCGGGTATGTAGAACCTGTTTTTGAATCTTAGTAATCCATTTCTTTCCAAACTCATATTTGTTATGTCTAAATTTTCTGCATTATTTTGTAAATTTGTCACTGTTTTGATGTATTTTTCATCATTATTACTTGCAACTTTTATCGTTTACTCAATGTCCCTTTCTTCCCTGCTAATTTTTATCTTAAATAACCCATGAATTCTTCTACTTAAGGAATCTTCCACTTTGTTTTCCTTACCCTTGATGTGTCTTACCTCGAAATCGAATTCTCTAAAGAAGGCCAACCATCTTGATTGCCTTGCGTTAAGACTTGGTTGACTAAACAATAATTTCACACCATTGTTATCAATTAGCAACATAAATTTGTTTCCCATTATATATTGTTGCAACATTTTTAACGCATGGATTGCAAATTCTAATTCTAATTCATGAGTGACGTAGTTTTGTTTGTGATCTTTTAGTTTTCGTGACTCGTAAAAAATAGCGTGACCTTCTTGAGTTAGGACACCTCCAAAACCCTCTGCTTGCATCCATGCAGACTGTAAAGTCTTTATCCAGGTCTTTTATTCTTAAAATAGGTGCATTTGTTAACACTTCTTTTAACTTATTAAAATTGTCCTAACATTTCTCCAACCAAATAAAATTGGTTCCCTTTTTCTGTAGGGATGTGATAGGGTATGCAATCTTAGAGAATCTCTCTATAAATATGCGGTACTACCCAGCGATTCCCATGAATTACCAGATGTCCACTACATCCTTATGGATAGTCCATTCCATGATGGCTCTTATCTTCTTTGGGTCAACTGCAATACCCTCTTCAGATATTACATATCCTAGATACTATATTTTATTTTGGTAAAAGTCACATTTGTCAAATTTTGCATATAGCTTGTGTTTTCATAATGTCTGCAATGCTATCCTCATATGTTCATCATGTTCTTCTTTTGTATTCGAATACACTAGAATGTCGTCAATAAATACCAAAACAAACGTATCCATGTACTGACTAAATATGTTATTCATTAAACACATAAACGTTGATGGTGTGTTAGTGAGACCAAACGGTATAACCACAAATTCATAATGTCCATATCTCATTCTGAATGATGTTTTACTTATGTCTTCATCTTTTATTATGACTTGGCGATAACCAGATCTTAAATTCAACTTAGAAAAAATAGTTTCCCCTCCCACATGGTCAAACAGATCATTGATTTTGGGTAAGGGATATTTGTTCTTAAGAGTCATTTTGTTTAACTATCTATAATCAATGCATAATATTATAGTTTTTTCTTTCTTTTTAAAAAAAAATTGATTGGTGCTCCCCATGGTGAGACACTTGGTCTGATGTATTCATTTTCCAATAATTCTTGTAGTTGAATTTTTAACTCTGCTAATTCGAGTAAAATCATCATGTAGGGTGCCATAGATATAGGGGTTGATCCAGGAAACAAATTGATAGAGAAGTCTATCGCTCTTCTTGAGGGAAGTTCTGGTATTTCATCTACAAATAAATCTCTAAAATCATTTAAGACAGTAAAATATTCTAGGTTGGGTTTGTTTTCTTTTTCCAACAGATTTGTCACTTGAATAACATAAATCTGACAACCTTTATTCATGCACTTATTAAACTGCATTGTTGAAATCTACCTAACTGAGACCCGTTTTCTGATGCCTTGTATTATCCTAACATTGTTGTTTTAATCTCTATAAATAAGTTATTTTTCATAACAATCCAAAATTGTTTTATGCTTTTCTAGCCAATCCATTCCTATAATTATATTGTAAGACCCTAACAATAGAATACTTAGATTTAGATTTTTGTTTTGACCATCTAAACTGAGTTCGCAATCAAAAATGAAATTGGTTACTTTTTTTTTTGGTAACATCCCTCTCTTGAGCGCATTGAACAAACTTATTCTTTGAGGACACTTCCTTCCAAGTGATCTAGATTATTATACTATTGCACATTTTGTAACATCCCACTCTGGTGCACTGAGCAAACTTATTGTTTGAGGACACTTGGTCGCAAGTGATCCGAATTATTATGCTATTAAAACATTTTATTTTGATTATGAGGCATTACGGGTAGATGACATGTTGTTTTACTGCATTGACATAGACAGGTGTTATCGACTCAATTTTACTGAGTGTGCAGGATTTTGGACCTTGAGGATGAAGAGGCATCGATGGAACCCCTTGGACTCTGGATCGAGTCGGGGAGTGTACCATTGGGATTTGATTGTTTTACTGTGATATTAGTGCATATTATTAGATGATATGATATGGATATATTCTTAAATGATTCGTTGATGATGTAGGTTGACGATAGCTTGCCGACCAGACTCACATGTGGAGTAAAGGGGTCATGCACGACTACTAGAGATATTGAGGGAGAAGTGTGGACAACAGCCCTGCCACAGCCTACTAGCACTCTCGTCGTGGCTCGAATGTAGGTTAATGTTTACCTAGTTCTAGAGGACCCACAATGCCATGAGGGCACACTGTGATAGTCGCTCACGATGATTCTAAGGGGCACACAATAAGGCAGGGGCCTTATTCCTTAGAGGCCCTTAGTCTCCCACAAGTTCACCTCAC
>JZKD02S1514844.1:0-10594 GCA_000966675.3 Picea glauca
GTCACAGGCTGGATCCCGTCCAGGAGGTGGGTGCCTCAAGGGGGGACGCACAGAACAACCGGACCTCGGCCTTCGACCCTTCACGGGTATCTCCCTACCTTATGGTGATTGGAACATTTGACTTGGAGGATTTGAAGTTCCCTATTTGTCAACTTCTATGTTAGAAAATGTGAGAACTAGATAACGAGGAGTTATTTGGATGCCTATCCCTGAAATCCTACCTAGACTAAAAACTTCTTTTGGCACCTCCAGTGGAGGAAAACTTAGTGAGTTTTTAGAAAGTTTTTAGATGAAGTTTTTTTGTGAGGCTGGGGGTGAAAACCAACCTTGTTTGATTTAAAAGTGGGAGTGGATAGTCCTGTCAAGAAAAGATGTTTTTTTTTCGAAATCCCTTTGGAGGAAACGTACTTTAGACCTCCACGTTTCGAGAAGAAGCTATTGTGAGTGCGAAGTGACTTTTGTGTGTGAATGAAAGTGTGCCAAGTTTTAGTTAATTAGATGTCACCTTGCTGCATGTGGACTTCACTTGGTCCTTACAAGAGTTTGATTACCTAATTAGCTAGATGTCATTGGTACAACCTTGCGGAATTTTAAAATCCCTAGGAGACTAGCATGTGGACATGTGGGTCTGTTACTATCCTTTAACTCCCTATGTGTGAGTTAATATAGAAAAAATATGAAACTATCCTAGATTGAACATGTGGGAATGTATGGGCCCGTTACAAATTTAAGATATCTTTGAAAAATGAAACTAAGAGGGGTCCCAAAAAGGGCCTTTGTCCTCTCCTAAAGGTTTTGAAATTTTGTTAAGGGAGATGAGATTGTTTTTCACAATCTTTTTCTGGTTCTCAAGATCATTTTGAAGGCGCAAGAGAAGAGAATACTCAAGGATTCTTACTTCAATTTCTAGTCCTGAATGTGAGTTTAGAAGTGATTAAAATTGATTTTCACCTTAGATTGTAAATCAAGGCAAGCCATCCATGTGGCAAAAAGAAAATAAGGGAAATTGATTTTTATCCACCTAAGTGCTTATGTTTGTTTGACTATCCCCTTTATAAGATGAGGGGTCTAAGTGGTGCAGTATTTAGAGCATGCATAACATCATTCTTAAGAAGGAAAATGACTTTCCCCACATCCCAAGACCTTACAATGTGAAATTTAGTTCAGATGCGCGGCCCCTAGTGTAGACAGAGGCACATAGAGCGCCTGCGCGCTATGAGAATTGAGACAGAAAGTGCATGCGCGCGTAGAAAAACTGTTGTTTAGGCGCATGCGCGCACGATGCACATCTGTGGGGTGGAATACCCGCGCACCTGTGACAAACGGCCGAGAAAGAAAAATCTGGATGGATTTCTCTCAATTCTCTTGTGAATTGACTGGTTAGCAGGTCGACAGAGGACGGTTTGTGCACCTGCAAGTTAATGAAACCAAAAGGAAAGAAAAATAAACCCAAATGAGGGAGGAATTGATACCTTCTCCCCAATATGGTCGCCAATCTATTTGCACCCAATTCGTCACCTTGTGAGCAAATCGAGGGTGCTTACATGCCCAGTTGGGTCTTTCTGAGCATGATAGTTGTAGAGGAAAGAGTTAGAGAAAACAAAACAAAACTATAAGCAAGAATTAAATTAAAAAAAACTAAAACTATGAGCATATGGATAAAGAAATAAAAACACAAAAAGACCAATATCACCAATGTTTCTAGGCTGATCAATTGATGAAATCAAAGCACAATGAAGAAAGGGGACTATGAGTCCCTTCTTTCTCCAATGGAAGGCTCTTGAGGCCCTCACAAACTTGATCTCCTTACAATAAGAAAATGAGAATGATGGTGAAAGAACTCCGAGCACATCCACTCAATGGAGAGGTGGATAGCTCAATGAAATGGTGCTAATGTGTTACTGCCAAGGAGTGAGTCCTTAAAACAATCTAAGCAGCATAACATTAAATGAAATTCCTTGAGAAAATGATGTTTCTTCATGGCTTTTTATAGTATTCCATTGGGTGATTATGTAACTCCTTTGAAGTGTGAAAAGGTGCTCTTTAGGGCTTCATTAGGTCTTTGACAAGCCTACCATGCGAATTCAACTCAGACTTGATGGTCAAATCGACTTGGGAGCTGATCCATAAGTGGTTGGGAGGCCGACTATTATCCACAATTTTGGTCATCGTGATGATGTTGTGATAATGTTATGATGATGGAAAATCAAGCTCTTCACTAAGAACACTTTCCTGAGAAAAGTTACATTTGTCTGCTTCCAGAAATCATGCTTTTAAGGGATGTTCGCAGGCCACCTATATATCTGCCTGCGAGAATGCCTGATTCTCGCAGGCTGCATTAAGCTAGGGTGCGAATAGTTCGCACTGCACATAATGGTTAGGGTGCGAACATGTTCCAAAGGAAGGAAAAAGATAAAAATCTCGAATCTTCTAGAAGGGGATCTTCTAGAAACATGAGTTGGCTTCGAATGGTTATTCAGGTGTTGGCATTCCAGATATCTTGGGATTATTTCCTATCCAAGTAACTAAATTATCTTCTCCTATATATTGAGGAGATTTCTCATGGAAAAGGTCAGAAGCAAACTAGCAAGAGATTGATTGGAGAATTAGTGCAAGACTGTATGGAGGACTGATGCTACAGCAACAAGAGACAACAACAAGGTCATCAAAAGTGGTTGATTTTCTTCATGCATGAGCAAATGTGTGTGTCAGAGCTAGGAGCCATCGAAAGCAGACCTATGACATCAAGGATTAGGTTGTAAGTTTCACTTTAAATTAATTCAATACAGTAATATGTCCCTTTCCCATAAAGATGATGTCACTTTATTACATAATTCCTTGATCATATGTATAGACTAGCTATTGAATATATTAATCTTCCTTTACTTAGATTGGCTTGTACTGTTGTGATCTGAACGGGACAAGAGCATTGGAGCAAAGATTGGAACAACAGATATCTAAGGAAAGCATTCATAAGGTATGTCCACCATCCTTACCTCTTAGTTCATTCAATAGGCAAGATATAGGGAAAGTGTATTATTCTGTCCTGTTTTGTTCTAGATCCAGGTGGATCTAGGGAGATCAGTTTGTGTCCGCACTCACGGATTTATCCTGAAACAAAATTGGCGACTCCGCTGGAGATCTATTCCCTTTTTCTTTATGGTTTTTGAATTTCCTGTGGCCATTTGCTCTATTTGCAATTTTCTCCTGTTTTTTCAATGTCTGAGTCCTCGGGATATCCTGAGAGACCTTCTGGGTCTATAAGCCAGCTTGAATTTTGCTTGCTTTTTCAAAAATTTTATTATCTTCAGGGATTCTCGCACTGTGTCCATTGACAGCCTGTGAGAACCAGTCAAGTTCGCACCCTGCTTATAGGGTCCAGTGCGAACACCTCCCACTCTGCTTCAAAGTGGCCTGCGAGAACACTATCTTCTCGCACTGTGTAAGCTTGCTTGCCTGCGAGCAAGATTTTTGAAATTTTTGAAATTAAGTTTTGACTTTTTCAATTGCTCAGAATAGTTGAATTGTGTCTTTTTGGCTTATTGTGTCATTGACTTATACATGTCTTGGTGTAGTTTGCTTGCTTGAACAGATTTAGGGTTTCTAGGTCTTTATTGCTTTTGGTAGCTTGACTTTCTTTTCTTGGCTCTGATTTGACATTTTCATTCTCTCTAACTTCTGGAGTTGAGTCTGTCTGTTTGGCTGAGAACCAGTGATTGGTAGAGAGTTAAGTTCTTGGTGTTTCTCACTTGCTTGGTGGTTCGAAAGAACATTTTTCATTTTGCATTAAGAAGCCTCATTTGTTTGCTTTTTGTTTTTACTTTCATTGAAAGTTTTGGTTGGGTTGTTGTTGTTTGAGTATTTATGGTTTGATTTTCTTTTCTCAGTGATCAGAGTTCTTCTTGGAAAGTGAACAACTAGTTTTCTTTCAAGATTTTGTTTTTGCTTGTTCAAAGACATTGAAAATCAAATTTTAAGAGTTTATTGAAGAAGTTGAAAAGGACATATAGAAATTGCTTATTGATAAATGATTGTTTGTATTGGCATCTGAAAGGAAATTGAGCATTGCATTTGCATTGTAGTATTGAGATTGATTTGGAAAATGTTTCTCTCTCTCCCATAACTAGGATTCATGGAATGAAAAGAATTATATTTCATCATTATCCTTGCATTATTTGGGTCAGAGTCATACATCATGAGTTTCACTTCCATTACCTTTGAGTAATCAACAGCTTTTAAAAACATTGCGTAATATTAAAATTGATCTAGTAACTCTTTTCTAGGTCTCTTTTACACCAACATTTAGCTAGGCTAGTGCTTTGGAGTAGGAAGAGAGACACACTCTCCAAAAGCTCAAAAACACACAATAGAATCTTGAGTTAGGGAGTGGTAAAATCCATTTGCAACATATTGTCCTGGGATGCTCTTATAACACAAGGGTCAAGCACTAGGTCGCATTGGTGTTGGCAGAGTTACTAACCCTGCTTTGTTGACACCAGTGTAGAGATTGCACGTATTACAGGGATCACTCCGAGGTATACCCACAATTATGAGTGGAAGCCTTTGAGTTGGTTTTGGGCTAGATACCCTGCCCTTGCATGTGGATCAGATTGACGACTGTTCCCCCAGGCTGTACTGTTGTTTGTGGTGACCTTAGTGGCCTATCTCTCTAGGTTCTTACCCAAGGGGACTGTGGAGGGGAAAGTCTTCACGGTACCTGGAATCAACGTTGATCAAAATCACTCGGGCTCCTTGGAGGGGATACCCACGATTATGTGTGGGATCTTGCACTAGGGCGTAAGTCTGTTAAGCAGGTCGTCAATGTAACTTTTCCACCTTAGCCCCGCCCCTTCTCGTCTCATTGTTGCGACATTGGATTTCATCACCAACTAGTGGCTTCGAAATTAGAAGGTATTATTTGCTTGGTGATTGCTTCCTAGATTTTGTTTGCTAGCGAGTGTTGTTTATTTCTCAAAGTTGACCTTAGGAATTTTCTCGTGGAACTTGTTACTTGTTTATGATTTCTCCCCCACGACATTCACATAGGATGCAAGGTTTATCCCCGGAACATCTGGAAGCTTCGCAACCCTTGCATACCAAAACACCTGAGGGTACCCCTGAGGGATCTCCTCGTCAGAGTGAAGTCCCTATGGTTACTTCACCACCCGAGGAAACCAATGACGTTCTAGTTGTCACCACACCACTTCCACAAGTCGGATGAACTGATTCTCTTGAATAATTTTGAGTTACCAACACTATAGAGGACTATCGCGTTCGTCGTGGTGAACGACCTGGTGAACGAGTAAATCCTTTTGAAGAAACCACTGTCACATCTTCTGAATAAACTGTTGAACCTTCTCACGGTGTAGTAGACCAAGATCCTTTTTGGTCAGGAAATCTCCGTCGGGTTCTTTTTGGTACAGAGTCGCCCCCTGTCTACGCAATCAACCCTCCTTTGACTTCTGAGACAGAGGCTACACCCAAGACTACTACTTATTGTTTTGTTATTCCTCCTGAGATGGACCATCTTACGGGTACTACGAGTGTCCAAACCAGAATTACTGCAACTACCCTTTCTCCTATCAATACCCAGCGAATTCCTGATGTCATCCCGACATTAACACCCAGTTACCATGCACTGAATGCATTGTTGAATTCTTCCCATCCAACACCTTCGTAAACCCCAGCCAGTTCTCCAGGTGGTCCTCCTTTTCCTGGGCATCTTATTCCTGGTTTCATTCCAACACTCCCTCAGTTTCCTTCTGGTAATCCTAACCCTAGTGGTACTATCCCAACTGTTCCACCAAACCCGCAGATTCCCGTTGGTGGACAGGGTGGTACAGTTCCTTTTCTTTTTCCTAGACACAACACAGTTACTACACAACCTACGGTTGGAACAAAAATTTCGGGTGGAACTGTAGCTACAGTAGGGGGACCAACCTCCCCTTTTGGACAAAATATACCCCCTGATTTGGCCCAGTATTGAACTCAACTTTTACAGAACTTTCCTCAGAATGTTGGGGGGAAACAAGTTGTCCCTACTGTTGGCCAACCTTATCCCGGGGTAACTAATCCTATTTGGGGTTCGGGTCATACTACTCAGCCCCAGGTCCCTACTCAAACTCAAGGTTACAATCCTTGGGGTTATTATCCTATCCTTCCACCACAGAGTCAGCCATACAGACAGTCTTCTTATGGTCCTACCAGTTTGCCAACAGGGCTTCCACCCGAAAGCCATCAGTACCTACAAGTAAACCGACAGTTGCCTTTCCTTGCTACTTTGGATTTGACAGATTTGTCTAGGATTCTAAATGATCCTATTCGTCACTCTCCCCAATGGCCCGCTATCCCTACTAAACTTCCATCGGATATTCCGAAATTCGATGGCAAGCCGGGAGAGGACCCAAATAATCATGTCATGACTTTTCATTTATGGTGTTCATCCAACTCTCTGATGGATGACTCCATTCGTATACATCTTTTTCAAAGAACTCTTATTGGTTCCTCTGCGAAGTGGTACATTGAATTTCCACGAGGTTTCTTCTCTGATTTTAATACCCTGGCTATGGTATTTCTTACACATTACCAGTTACCGATCCGTTATGATACCGGGACTGAGATTTTAACTTCTTTTAAACAATCTAAAGGCACTCATATCTCGGATCATATACATGAGTGGAGGCACAGACGACGTCTCATCAAACTTGAGCTCCCTGATCAGTTACTAGCAGAATGGTTCACGAAATCTTTTGTGAACGATATTGGTAAGGAAATCGCCATGGGTGGCGTTGTTATGGAGGAGCAGGCTATAAGTCGTGCCCAATATCTTGATCTCATTTATTCGCAAACGGGAACATTGTACGATTTTCTACCTGACCTACCCCGTCCTGGTACTTCCAGCGCTTCAACTACTCCAGCCACCTCGCATGCAACTGACGGTGTGATTGGTTCTACTCATACCCACTCACATTCTGTTTCAGCTACAACCCTTAAATCCACATCTTCTAATGTTCAAAATTCTCCATCTCCTACTCCTCCCACCGGTAAAACCTCTGAAGTGAACGCTGTTCAATCTACACCAACCGAAAAAAATAAATCAAAGAAAGGGAGAGGCAAGAATAAGGAGAGTAAAAATAATAATCCAAATGAACAAACCAAAACCCCTCCTGTTGATGATCGGGATAAGAAGAAACCACGCTACCCTTGCCTTATCTGTGGTGATGATCACTACACAAAGGATTGTCCTAGATGTGTCGAAGTTAACAAGTTCCTTCAAGGAACGCCCAAACCTTCTACGTCGGCTGTCTTGTCCCAACCCTTCCCGTCTCAGCAACAGTCCTCCTTGGTCATTCATGACCAACCATCTACTTGTACCACATCATATGTTTTGATGTGCACTGGTGATTCTAAGAACAATGAAGTTGCCATCGCAACTAGAGCCAAAGACTATTCTCCTTCTAAGGAGAAGGTTGACGATTTACCCCCTGATTTGGTACAACTCTCTCCGCCAAATCCACCTACGAACGATCCTCTTCATCTCGAAAGACCGAGCCTTGATACAGTCCTATGACCCCCAAAAGGTTTCATTAAGAAGTCAGCATTCAATCCTCATGCTTGTGCAGCCCAACACTATAGCATTGCAGAAGATCTGGCCCAAGCACCTTCAACGATGTCTGCCCTCGAAGTCCTTCTGTCGTGTCGTGCGCAACTAAGGGCTCTATTGAAAGCCATAGGTGGAATTGATCCTACAGATACGAACTTGATATTCTTTGACTTGGACGACCATGTTCCAAGGTTACCCCCACAATTTTCTTTTCAGATACAAGTTATTGTCTTCGACAAGAGCATCTGCCGAACTATTGTTGATGAGGGTGCCTCTATGTGTGTAATGTCTTTTACTTGTTGGAAAGCCATTGGCTCTCCTCCGTTAACTGAATCAAAAAATACTTTGAAAGCCTTCAATGGCTTGGGTTTTAAGCCTTACGGTGTTCTTCCTTCATTGCCGGTTACTCTAGAAGGTAAGATAGTCCAGGTTGAAGTGGAAGTTTTCGATGCTCCCCTAGATTACAATCTTCTTCTTGGCCGTAGCTGGGTAGATTCTATGCGAGCTGTTGTGTCAAACTTGTTCTGTGTGGTCCATTTTCCCCATCAAGGAAAGATAGTTACGGTTGATCAAATTTCCTTCTTTAACTCTGATACTCGCACTGGAAATGTGCCGTTTATAGCTAAAACCCCACCGGGTTACGAGAATGTTGGAGTCGGTCTCTTAAAAGACTCTTCGTTAATGGGTACTTTTCCCATAACACCACCACCCGATATTCTACGCCCGTCTGTTGCTTCGATTAATATGATCTCTGTTGTTCCTTATGAACTTCCAGTGTCTTTTGACCTGTGGATAGTCCCTGATCCTGGAGATCATTATCATTTCGGTGACGTCATGTCGTTAAGTTTGATTGAGTCTGCTTATCATGCGATTCAATCGACAACACCTTCACCCTCTCTTGCGGAGTTGTCTCCCGATCCTTTCTGGGTCATCTTTCCCACTGACGAGATGATTATGTCCGTCATGGCCGATACACCTTGGGACGATGGGCATCATCGTTCCATACTGTTTTTGGAACAACACACTCTCGAGAATTATTAGCGGATTTCGACTCCGTCGACCGTTGTTGTTGTATTGACTGTTCCCGGATCTACACATGATGTGTTTGCGGAAGGGAACCTCAGTAATATTTCTCCCATGATACCCATTGATATTTCAATTAAACCTAGGATAGTTGAAAATGTTCATATTGGAGCTTCGTGTTCTCCAGAGGAAATTGTCACCAATACGACTTTGTTCAAGGAATTTCGTGATGTCTTTGCCTGGAGTTACGAAGAGATGCCAGGTATCGACCCTGCTATTTTTGTTCATGAAATTAAGACATACCCCAGAACTAAACCAGCCCGGCAGCGCCTCCGTCCTGTCCATCCACGCAAAGCAGCAGCCATTAAGCTCGAAGTTGAAAAACTACTCAAAGCAGATTTTATTTATCCCGTGGCTCTGATAGAATGGGTTTCCAACCCTGTATCGATTGACAAGAAAGGTGGTAGTATACGTGTTTGCGTCGATTATCGGGATATCAACAAAGCCTGTCCAAAGGACAACTTTCTGACCCCTTTTGTCGATCAGATCGTCGATGACTGTGCCGGTAGTGAAATCTTTTCCCTCATGGATGGATTTTTCAGCTATAATCAGATTAACATCGCTCTTGGGGACCAACATAAAACTGCTTTTATTTGTCCTTGGTGTACTTTCGCCTACAGGAAACTTCCCTTCGGTCTTAAGAACGCAGGTGCTACGTTTCAGCGTGCTATGTCTTATGCGTTTCACGATATAAAGCATATCGTTCAACCTTATTTGGACGATTTGCCAGCTCATTCTTTACGCCGAGTCGATCACCCTAATCATCTCTGAGCAATTTTTGTTCATTGTCGGTTCTATCGCATTCATCTAAACCCTCATAAGTGCATCTTTTGCGTAGAGTCCGACCATCTCCTCGATTTCATTGTTTCATGTCAAGGGATCTGGGTAGATCCTATTAAGGTTGAGGTGATTCTTAATCTCCCTCCTCCTCCTTCACTGTGCCAGTTACAAAGTTTGCAGGGGAAAGCAAACTTTCTTCATTGTTTCATCCCGAATTACGCCGAGATTACCCGAGGTTTCACCCGTCTTTTAAAGAAAGGTTCAGAGTTTGTTTGGGACAAAGTTGCCAACAATGCTTTCGAAGCTTTAAAGTTGTCCCTCACAAAAGCTCCTCTTCTTTTCCCTCCTAATTATAGTCGAGATTACTTTCTTTATTTGGCTGCTTCCGAGTATACTATTGGCATGGTCCTCGTTCAAGAAGATGATAATCATGATGAACATGTTATCTATTACTTGAGTAGAAGCCTATCATCCACGGAAATCAAGTACCAACATGTTGAGAAACTGGCTTTGGCTGTTGTTCAAGCAGTTCAACGTTTTCGTCATTATATTCTCTCCATAAAAACTACAGTGATTTCACATTTTAACCCCATGCAACATATATTGACACGTCAATTGCTGGGGGGCAAGTACTCCAAGTGGATTGTCATTCTCCAGGAGTTGGACTTGGAATTCGATCGCGCCACATCAAAGAAATCCTTAGTTTTTGCTGAGTTAATTTGTGATTTTCCCCACTCTGCCACGGAGAACATAGCAGTTGATTCGTTACCGGACGAATCACTTTTCCTTATCAGTACCGATGATATTTGGTACGAAGATATCATTATATATCTCCAAACTCAAACTTTCCGGCCTGCTTTGTCCAGTAATGAACGACGTCGCGTCCGTTATCAAGCACATCATTATATTATCCTTGGCGATACTCTTTACCGTCGAGGTGTTGACTCTGTCTTTCGACGTTGTTTGACTTTTGAAGAAGCTGAAAAATCTTTGAATGACTGCCATTCAGGAGCATGTGGTGGTCATATGTCTGGGTATGCTACTGCCCAGAAGATATTACGTGCAGGTTACTTTTGGCCTTCCTTATTCACTGACTGCATTACTGTTTTTCAGAAGTGCCATGCCTGC
>JZKD02S1514855.1:7529-18742 GCA_000966675.3 Picea glauca
CATGTAGATATTTAATGTTTGCATAGATTGATACTAGATAACAAAACCAAATAGTGAATAAATATAGAAATGAGTGAATGGAATGCCTAAAATATATATGATACCAATGATACAAGTCATTTACAACTTATTTGATCAAAATATATTCCTTTTTGTGCAGAATTCTAATTACAAAGGAAAACAATATGTTTACTCCAAATTCGTGAATGTGGAATGTACTTAACCCTAAAACTTCAGAGAAATCACATAGAATGTAATAAAATAATTGTGAAAAACCAATGAACATAAGAGAAAATAAATAAACCTTGAGAAATATCTCTTGCATTAATGATATTCAAGAATTGGGAGCTATGTTCACTTGCCTCCTAAAGGGGGAAACCTCTAGGAGTAAAACTCTAAGTACAACAAGAAGTCTTGGAAACACATTTCATAACTTTATACTCAATATAAAACTATCAATCAATAATCTTAACTACCTGCGAGCCCACTTATAATGAGGGCCTACTAACCAATTTGGGCCTTATTAAGTAACATGACCCTTTTTACAATGAGTGACTATTAATTAACTATTTAGTGGGCCTTATTCAAGGAAGGTTCCCTCATACATCAATAAAGTATCCTAATATAGGGGTTAGGGTAGGACCCCAACATGCCCTCCCCCTTAAAAAATAACATTGTACTCAACATTGAAGGTGAGGAAATTGTTGTAGAATCGTTGTTGGATCCCATGTAACATATTCTGGTTGCATATTTTTCCATTGGATCATTACTTCCCTGATTGTGTGCTAGTGCAACTGATGCTTTCTAGTATCCAATCATGCTTTTTGTTGGAACCAAACAAAGCATTCTTCATCAAGTTCTAGTAGTTTGGTATTCACTTTGCAATTTGATCCCACGGTCTTCTTCAAACAAGACACATGAAAAAATGGATGAATCTTGGAGTAGGTTAGGAGAGTAAGCATGTAGGCCACCTGTCCAATGCGATGTATGATCTGATAGGGACCATAGAACTTGGGAAATACATGCTAGGGAAATTTATCTTGTAGTGATTTATGGTTATAAGGTTGCAGATGAAGAAACACTTGATCCCATTTGGAAAAATAATGTTCAGATCTATGCTAATCAGTTGTATTCCATTTGTTTTTGCACCATAACCAAGCTGTCCTTGAGGATACATATAATGGCTTCTTTGGTGTGAAACATTTTATATGATGCCTGAACCTTGGAGGTTCTTGGTACGTAGGATTCCACTAAAAGGGGATTTTGGCCATAAACAACTCCATGATAAGTGATATTGTACCACCATTCGACCAGGTGAAGCCAATGTTCCCATTGTTGTGTTTTCTCAGAACCAAAGCATCTCAAATAGGTTCCAAGAACTTTTTTACCACTTCTATTTGGCCATCCATTTGGGGTTGATATAAAGTGCTCATATTCAACTGTATACCTTGAAGTTTAAATAGCTCCTACCAAAATTTGTTGGTGAATGTGGGGTCTTAATCTGAGAAAATGGAAGTGGAAATACCATGTAGCTTAAATATATGTTACATGAATGATCCGAAATTAGTGCTAAATGATTCATTCCACTAATTAAGATTCTTATAACAAACATCTCAATTTCCCACAACTTGCTTAAAAAATGGCTTAATTAATTAAAAAGTTTTATTTAAAGGCTGCAATTTAAATAATAACTGAAATAGCATAGGAAATACTTGGAGTGGGGTAGGGGAGCCAACATGTAGGCCACTTGTCCAATGCAGTGTATGATCTAATAGGGACCATAGAACTTGGGAGCTAGCTTCTAGGGAACTTTATCTTTTAGTGATTTTTGTTTATAAGGTTACATGTGTTTTCAAATGAAATGTGTTTTCAAGACTTCTTGTTGTATTTGGAGGTTTAATCCTAGAGGTTTACCCCTTGAGGAGGCAACTAAACATAGCTCTCAATTCTTGAATATCATTAATACAAGAGATATTTCTCAAGGTTTATCTATTTTCACTTATGTTAATTGGTTTTTCACAACTATTTTATTACATTCTATGTGATTTCTTTGAAGTTTTGGGGTTAAGTACATTCCACATTCACGAATTTGGAGTAAACATATTGTTTTCCTTTGTAATTAGAATTCTCCACAAAAAGGAACATATTTTGATCAAATAAGTTGTAAATGTACAAGATAAGATACAAAGCTACAACAATATATCAAATATACAAGATAAGATACAAAGCTATAAAACATTGATAATAAACTAACAAAAATATGATTAATATAATACTAATGAATGAGGGTTATTGTTAGGGCTTAACTTACTCCTCTCATTCAAACAAGTAATTCGCTCAATGTTAATCAATTGTGGATGCTTCTATATGAATGATGTTCATTTCTATGTTTGTAGCCTCAAAATAACCTAATCCCCCTCTTCCAAGCGCATTGCACTGTGATGCTCATCTGCTTGTTGTTTTGTTGTATTTTGTGCTATAGCCAAGTTGTCCTTCGATACTTGGACAACCTTGAACTTAAGTTTCTGGATATACACTCTGTAAGAAGTTTTGAAACATCCTTACATGTGATGATTCATCGCTTGAACTTTATGTTTCCCTCTCAAGGGTGACCTCATGGATGGAGGTTGATGCCCATAAAGAGCCATACAATGGGACATTCTGGATATAAATATATTAAAGCATATTAAATTTATTGTAAAGCATCTTTTTTTGGTTTGCTTTAAAAATTATTATAAAAAAAATATTTCATCAATTATACATCACATATCAAGAGTTGTATATTATTGGTGTTGTTTTGAATGAGCCAAAACAATTACTCATTTCTAAATTGAATTGGAATTTGAGTTATACAAATTTTTATTAGGTTCTTTGAGCCTTCCAAGTGTTCCTTTCGGGTTCAAGAAATGTAATATTTGGATCATATTGTCTCTCACGAAGGTGTTAAAGTGGACCATAACAAAATTAAAGTGATGAGGGAATGGCCAATTCCCAAAGCCTTGAAGAAACTTAGAGGATTCTTAGGATTGACAAGATATTACCACAAGTTTTTCAAGAACTATGGTCAAATAGAAACACCTCTAACAACATTATTAAAGAAAGAAAGCATTTTCTCGGACTCAAGGAGGATATGTACAACTCCTATCCCAACCACACCTAACTTCACAATAGCATTTATTGTGGAGTTTGATTCCTTGGGCTATGGCATTGGTGCAATTTTAATGCAAGAAGGAAGGCCTCTTTCCTTTGAAAGAAACCAACTTAAAGGACAAACCTTAATCAAACCCATTTATGAGAAATAAATGTTGGCCATAATACATGCAACTAAGAAATGATGCCCTTACCTAATAGGAATAGTCTTTAAAGTAAAAATGGATCATGATAGTTTGAATTAATTCTTCAAGCAACGATTATCTTCAAAAGAGAAACAAAAATGGGTTACAAAGACGTTAGGTTATGAATTTGAGATTATATACAAAAAGGGAAAACATAATACTGTGGCAAATGCCCTTTCATGGAACTAAGAAGAAATAGAAGGTTCACTGTGTGTTATTTCTATTCTGCATTCTGATTGGGTGGAAGAAGAAAGGATAGAATGAAATCAGGATCAAGAGGTATGCAAGATCATTCAACAACTACAAGAGGATCCTAGTTCATTATATAAATTTGTATGGAAGAATGATTTTCTATGGTATCATGATCATGTTAGGGACCTAACCCCTCATGTAGGTAGAATAATATATTTCCATGTAATAAATTTCAATATTAAGGCCTAGCAATAAGGAAGAATAAGCACAATGTAAGAATACCTAATAGAAGTTTTTGCTTTTATAAGGATCTTCCTCTAGATAGTTCCTTTGATAGACATATTTAGTATAAATACGAGTCTAGGGTATGAAAACTTGTTTCATGGATATTAATGTAATAGAGATCTGCTCTACTGTAGATTTCCCCCTCGAAGAGGCAAGTGAACATTGCTCTCAGTAATCAAAGTGCTCTTTCTGGTGTTATTCCGGTATTATTTTGGTATTATTGTGGTGTTGTTCTAGTTATATTGTTGTTCATCTGCCATTACTAGATATTTATTTCTATTCTGCATACTTTTTATATCTGGAATATTACAAGTGGTATCATAGCACCTTCCTAGAAAAAACAATTGTGGGTTAACTTTTTTTCAGGGTAGAGACGTATTCTGGCATATTTAAGCTACAAAGATACATCGTTACATGCATAAACCCATGGTTGGGGATTCATACACATAGGAAATACAAGTGGTACTTAAGCACACATCTGTTGGCCACCCTTGTAACCCTTGTTGGTACCCCTTCGAGTGGTAGCGCATCAGACAACACATGTATATGTATCAGCCTACATCTCCTAAATCCCTCCATAGATAAACCGATCGGTCGCCTGACTACTATAGTGCCACCAAGAAAAACACTCGGGAAGATACTCTCTAGTACCTGGGTAGTCGGGTAGTACGGCTAACGGCACGGTCTATCCTCCTTGGTTGGTGCCCTGAGTAAATGGGCTGAGTAATACTTTTGGACCCCATGTTACACATTATTTTCATCATCCCTATGACCATTAATGATGTAAACCTATCTATTTCCTTAAGAGGGGTCAGTGGACTGAATTCCTGAAGAAAGAAGGGAGAAGAACTTTTAGTGAGAGAATAAGTTGTATTTTCCTTTGTAAAAACCCTATTAAAGAGGATTTCCGCAAGTTGCCCTATACACAGGGTGTGGAAATCCCTGATTTCCATAGGCTATACTAAATCTAGGTTGCGGAGTTTCTGTAGGTTGCACTATAGCTAGGGTGCGGAAATTCTTGTACATAGGAAAAACGAGCATCTTCTCGATGCTTCTAGAAGGAGAAGCTTATATGGTGAGTTGGCCTATGAACAATTTGGATCTTACTCACTTTCATGATTTAGTGGGATCAGCCTAACCTCCTCACCTTATCCTCTTCAACTTATAAAAGGAGAGGAGCTCTCATGGAGAAAGTTAGATTGCCTTTTTATTGAGTTTTGTAGCTTGGAGTTTTTGGAGCTTGTATGTTGGCTTTGAGCTTTGCTTTGTCAAGATAGATTGTAAGTAGCTATCAGATATACAGTCTCAGAATCCATGGATTAGAATTGTGTGGGGAGCAAGGAACTGTTGGAAGGAACTTTACAACATAAAGGCATCTGGTTGTATCTTTAGTCCACATTATATAATACAGTGGAATGTTTCTTTCTCATAAAATCATTCTCATTTTATTACATGACTCCTTGATCACATGTATAATCTTTCATTGAGCATACTATTCTTGCTTTCACTTTGGTTAGTTTGTGGCACTGTAGATCCAATATCACAAGTGCACTAGAGTGAAGACAATAAAGATATAAGGAAGTGATAATCAAAGGTATGTCATTCATATTTTGTTTGATAGTAAATTCGATGGTTAGATCTTAGGGAAAGCGCCATGTCCTGTCTTGTTTTGTTCTAGTTTCGTAGTGAAGCTAGAAGGATTGATTTTTGTCTGCATTTAACAATTATCTCGATAACAAAATTGGCGACTCCACTGGGGAGCATATTGTTTTCCTAGTTTTCCTTGCTTTATTGATTTGATTGCTTGGATTCTATTTTCTGAGTCACTATGAGATCCAGCTTGACTCTCTGACTGTCAAACCACACTGGAAAAACCTTCATACTTTTTTTTTCATTTTTTATTTGATTTTCGCACCCTGCTTTGAGGGACAGTGCGGTGATATAATATTTACGCACCCTACCTTTTTGACATAGTGTGACATATCCAAACAGAATTGGTTCTCTAGCCTACGAAAATTAGGGATTTCTACACTGTGTTAGTCTACAGCCTGCGAAAATTGTAAAATTTTGATTTTTGATGGTTTTTTCCTTACCCAGACCTTGGATTTGGTTTTGGGGTGAATTTTTGGGTTTGATTATGATCTGTTTACATTCTGCTTGACATCTTTGAAACAGATTTTAGCCATCTTTGCTTTGTTTTCTTTTGAAATATTTGGTCTCTTGCTTTGAGTGTCTTTCAGTTACAAAGCATTGTTTTTTATTTAGAATTGTTTGGTGAAAAAAGTTGTTTTTCTTTTATTGAATAATTCGTGTTAAAAGAGATAAAAAAATTGGGTTGATTTGTTTTATAGAGAGTTTCTATTGCTTTTAGCTATCTTTGAAACACAAAAAAATAATTTCTTGCTTTATATTAGATTGGGGGAATTCTTGCATTTGAAGTAGCGAAATTGCATGATTTTTGGCATTTTTTGGTCTTGAATTCTGAAATTTTTTCCCCCTCATGGTCGGGGGGGGGGCATGAATCGTGTATTGGTGTACATTCTATTTGTATCATTTCTTTAAGATATTGATATTGATTAGTTTTAAAAATTTTGGACATTGTGCATATGGGAATGATAAAAATTTTCTCCTTCTCGTAGCATAGCTTTCATCGAAATGAAAAGATTGCATCTTCATCTCTTTGCATAAATTTCGAGTCGGTCAAAAAACCATATTTTCCACACCATTTTCCTTTTGAGTAACAACAACCTTAAAATAAAACGCTTATAAAAATTGATTAGACATTTTTATATTTCTGGTAGCAAACCTACATTAGATTAGTTGTAGGGATTTGGAACAGGTGTGAAAGATAACTTTCCAAAGCTGCAAACAAACATAGAATATTGCGTTAGGGAGCGGCGAAATCCACTTGCTACATTTTTTCCTGGGAAGCCCTTCTGACACAAGGGTCAAGCTTGAGGTTGCATTGAGACTGTGTTGGCGACGGAAGTCACTCCTGGATTGCTTGCAAGAGAAGAGCCCGACGCCCATCAGTTTAATGTCACGATTTGTTTTAAAGGGGTGATCAAATGGAGGAAAACTTGAGGAGATATCACTCTAACTCAGGGACTGAGTCTAGTACATATGGTGACAAACGAGGTCTTGATCCAACTTCAGCCAGTGGATTGATAAAAAGGGTGAGCAGGTGGAAGAATTGGTGAGGAGAATGGGCAAACAGCTTTGGGCAGCGGGCTTATGGATATTTGCAGAAGAAAGACACTGAGCAAGATCCTCTTGGATTCAGGGTCTCAAGAAGCTGAGGAGGAATCGACTGGATCCTCCAATTCCAATTCATTCAACGCTGAGAAAATCACAAGAACTGGTTAGAAACATCATAACTGCTACAGTGATCCTACCAACATCATCCTATAACAGCTATGGCTCGACTAGATCCTCCAATTCTGAGCAATTCAAACACAGTGGAACAAAGATGTAAAAGAAACTGGCGTTCATCAGGCAAGAATTCTCAAAAGTGCATACATAACCAGAGTATCAGTGCTTCATTAAAGATTTACAACCAGGAGCTCAGCTCAACCATCTATAGATACAAAAATGGTGAAAACGCCTTCATATACTCAAACTAACAACAACAACAAAATCGAGACGTAGCATTGAAAGCTTTGCATCTGCATGGCTTCTGACAACACAGAGTTGCAATCTTTGAATGGTCGTGCAACTTATGGCAGACGCAATCGATCTCCTGACAGATTCTTCGGTGAATCGACGTGTCTTTAATTCAATGCAGGACTTCCCATTATGGCGGAGACGATGTCTAACCACCACCAACTGCTTCAATAACTGCTTCTTGGGATTGAAGACGACCTGGCCAACTCAACACTTTGGGAAATGGGAGACTTCTCGCGCTGCCACCTGGAATAACTGAAGGGTTCGAAGGACGGGTATGGAGGCTAATGCGGGAAGTGAGGTATATCTATGGAATGATGGGGCCTCAATCGCAAGGACAAAGAAAAGAACGATGAGAGGTGAGAGAGGTTGCGGGGGGATGACATAAGTCATTAGGGATATACACAGAGACGGCGGGAGAATAGACGTGGCAAGTTTAATGCAGTGAAAGGATGACATGGAGGGAAAAGGATACGTGGCGGGTGATAAATGGATGATGAGGCGAGGGAAAGGCCATCTGGAAGTGTGAGAGAGAGGGGTGAACGGTGACACATGGCGGCAAGGGAAAGGCAGACAGGGAGATGCCATGACGAAAATATGGCCCACACGGGTTAAAGGCAAGGCAGCTGAGAAGGTCGAGGCTGTGCTTGAGCCGTTGATCTAGGCTCCTCGATCATGGCCATTGGAAAACTGCATCCATGATTCCAGACCCCCCCCCCTCCGCTTAAAGGTATAAAGGTGGGGGGGGTTCGGAATTGCTTTCATCGCCGTTGATCCGGGCGTGCTAATCTGAACCGTTGGAGAGTTGCACCCACGATTCTGGACCCCCCCCCGCTTAAAGGTCGAAAGGAAACGGGGGTACGAAATTTGTTGTGCACCGTCGATCTAGGCGTGCAAAATCCAGCCATCCAAAAGTGACCCATGTTTAATGCGGATGCGCTTGCACCCAAAACTTAGGACAAGTGGGTTTTGACCCCTTCTTTTGCAATTCAACCCCCTTAGCAAGAAATATCGCTAACATTTGGCTCCATGGGGGATAGAGTCGTCCCTGTGATGCTCTAAGAACTCTTTTGCAGACTTAGTGCCTTTGCTGTTGGGCTATGGAGTCATTTATTAGTTCGAAAAACAAAACATAGAAACGATATGTACAAAACAAAACAAAACAAAGAGAGCCGACTGCGGCTCATAGAAAACATTTTTTCAAGAAATGCCCATTGACTGGGCTGCTAAAAACTTCATTTCCTTCCAGATCTTGCAACCTATAAGTGTTGTTTGAGAATACTTCAAGGATCTTGAAAGGCTCGATCCAGAGGGCATCAAATTTACTGTGTTTGCCCTTTTCCTGCCTGGGTGCATCCCATTTGAGCACTAGATCACTCTGCTCAAATTCCTTCTTCCTGTTCTTTCTGTCAAAAGCCTGCTTGATCTTCTGCTGACGATGGTAGGCTCTATCCACGACTTGTTCTCTGATCTACTGCACTTCCACCATCTGATGAATCCTCCTGAGTACATGATTAGGCTCTCCTTCAAGGACCTGGAGGAAATTTGCCACAGGTAAGGCAAGCTGAGTGGGGAAAACGACCTCTATCCCATAAACCAGCTGGAAAGGTGAGAGACCCAGGGACTTCTTGGTTGTCACCTGATCGGCCCAGAGAGAAAATTTGAGCTTCAAGTCCCAGGCCTTCTGATTGTCTTCCAGAAGCTTTTTGATAAGCTTGATCAGGCTTTTATTGGAGGACTCTACCAGTCCCTTTCCTTGAGGATAGTATGGAGTAGAGTGAACTAGTGAAATCCCAAAATGTTCACAAAACTTGATCAGAGGCTCAGACCTGAAGGGGGAGGCATTGTCAGTGACAATCCTGCTTGGACAACCAAATCTGGCTATGATGTCTTCCAAGAAGCTGATGATTACTTTGTGGGAAGTGCTTCTAGTGGGGACAACCTCTATCCATTTGGTGAAATAATCAGTCGCAGTGAGGATCCATCTGTGTTGGCCACTTGAGGGAGGATGAATTTCCCCGATGAAATCCAATCCCCACTGCTGAAAGGGTGCAGAAACTACTACAGGCTTTAATGGCAAAGATTTGAGTTGTTGTTTACCTAAGAATTTCTGGCATTTGATGCAAGCCCTGACTTCCCTGCAGACATTAGTAAACAAAGTAGGCCAGTAATACCCAGCCCGGAGGATCTTGTGGCCCGTGGTCTTCCAAAAATGATGGCCCCCGCAGAGACTGCTATGAAAATCGAACATCACTTTCTGCACTTGCAATGGGTCCATACATCTTAATAATATCCCCAGAGGGTCCCTCCAATACAAGGCTCGGTCAATGAGGCAATATTTGACCGTTTTGAGATTTAAAGCTCTGGCTCTACTCTTCCCCAGTCCATCAGAGGGCTTTAATTCCTACAGAAAGTACAAGATATCCCTGTACCAGGGGCATGCTGCTAGTGGTATGGTGATCTGGGAATTCCTGCTAGATGGCTCAGCTTGCTCATTGATGCAGTTTATTTCCAAAGCTTTGTAATTGGATTCAGCCAACAACCTGGCCAATCCTTGCCCCTTTATCAATTTGGTGGGCTTAATCTCGAGGTCAAATTCTAGGATCTTAGCTATCCATTTTCCCCTCTTCCCATCTATGTCAGGCTGTATGAGAATGTCCTTCACAGAAGTAGAAGGAACATATGCAGTGATTTTCAAGTGCAAGACATAGATCCTGAAAGCTTTGAGAGCTTTCACTAATGCATAGGCCTGCTTTTCCATAATCTCATATTTTAGCTCAGCATCTCTCAGTGCCTTGCTGAAGAAGGAAATGGGCTGCTCTCGCCCTTGGTCGTTTCTCTACAACAGGACTGCTGCTATTGAGTCATCAGAAGCAAATGAGAAAATCAAGAAATCTTTAGAATAATCAGGACTGATTAGCACAAGTGCCTCAGTCAATGCTTTCTTTATCTGGGTAAAAGATCCCCTGGATTTAGCAGTCCATTTTATTTCATGGCCCTTCCTAAGCATGGCTGTGATATGTTTTACCAGCTCAACGAAGTTTGAGACGAATCTCCTCAGGAAATTAATCTTCCCCAAAAATACCTGAACTTACTTCTTGGACCGGGGAAGGGACAGGGCCTGAATCGCTTCTACCCTACCTGGGTCAATCCTCACTCCTTCTGCTGACACTATGCGGCCTAGCAACTTTCCTTCCTGCATAGCAAAAAACGACTTCTTGGGATTTAATGATAGGCCATACCTCCGACATTTCAGGAAGACTCTTTTCAAGTGGCAACAGTGCTCTTTATCAGTCTTAGAGAAGACTGTGATGTCATCCAGATATATCACCACAAAATGATCCTTCTCCCTAATGAAGGCTATGTCCATGGCTCGCTGAAACATTGCTCCTGCATTCATCAATCCGAAAGGCATTTTGGCATACATGAATGTGCCCCAAGGAGTGATGAAGG
The DNA here is from genome assembly GCA_000966675.3 of Picea glauca. NCBI lineage: Eukaryota > Viridiplantae > Streptophyta > Pinopsida > Pinales > Pinaceae > Picea > Picea glauca. Next base: position 18,458 of record JZKD02S1514855.1, read on the forward strand.
CTTTTTTTTCTCTGTCTTCAGGCATGATTGATATCTGATTATATCCAGAGAAACCATCAATCATGGACATCCTAGATGCACCAGTGACCCTCTGTAAAATATGTTCCATGTTGGGCAGGGGGTAATTGTCGTTTCTTGAACTTCTATTCAGATTCCTGAAATCGACACAAAGTCTGATTTCTCCACTTTTCTTCCTCACCGGGACCAAATTGGCCACCCATTCAGAATATCTCAAGGGGACAATGATCTGGGCATCCAACAGCTTCTTTACCTCTTTCTCCATGA
>JZKD02S1514855.1:32765-49076 GCA_000966675.3 Picea glauca
ATGTGACATTACACATACCAACAAACATGGCATGACATGTACTATCCATACAGAATAGTATTATTTGAAAATGTATCATAACTCATACCGTTACCCATCAAACAAACTTGGGTCCATTACCTGAACCTGGGGTCTCCAACTTCTCATGGCCATAACTCTATAACCGTGAGGAATTATGTGGCGTTCCACATACCACTGGAAATGAAATGACAAGAACTATCCATCTATGATATTTTCCCTGACAAATTCACTTTCCTTCATCTCATTATTCCAAAATTAAACATGGGTTATCTTACTCCACAAAGCATCTTCCCGTGAGGGCTTTCACCATAAGGGGACCACTTTGGAGTTCATTCATATTTACTTCTTATCAACCATGAAAAAACAATAATGAGTCACATTTACATCAAACACTATTGGGTTCATTACCCAAGCCTTTGTGCTACGGGTCTTTCTTCAAGGGTTGACATCAATGACAACCAACCTTAATCAATACCGCCACTCCCTTCCTGTTTAACGCAAGGATCGCATAAATCTTGCACCCCTTGCACATTCTCTTCCGAAGTTGCAAGGAAGAGATGAACCTCAGGGAGACTCCCTAGTTCAAACCTACAATCACATGTCTCTATCCCTCATCATCGACCAAGATCAACCATTTCATCTTGCAGTTGAGTATCACCTCATGCGATTCCAACCAGTCCATACCGATCATGACGTCATAAGATCCTAAGATCATGACGTATAGGTCAGCCTTGGTGACAAACTCTCCCAGGTTGAGGATACAACCTATAAACTTTCCTCCAACCTTTTGTTTGGCTCCCAAGGCCATCTCTACGAAGCTAAACTCATCCTGTTCGACTACCTTTACCTTAATCCTTTTTAGCACTGCACTAGAAATGAAACTCTCAGTAGCACCGGGATGTGTTAAAATACTAAGGGTCTGGTTAGTGATGGTACCTATCGTCTCGAGCATAGTCGAATGATGCTCTTCCTTGCAGTTATTCACCACTGCATGAATCCAATGGGCCTTGCCCATTTCTCCTACGATCCTGGGTCCAATTGATATGGACGCTTTAGTCCTCTCCACCGAGAAGTCACGCTGGTAGTGTGGTTCCCCACATGTCCAACACCCCTTCTTTGGCCCAGTAGTCCTGGTACCCGAAGAAGAAGGTGAGAGCCCGCCGGCCTGGAATCCTGGTCTGTTTTGTTAAACAGACCTAAACTATTGCTGCTGCAGTCAATGTTGCTATTGATGTTGTGGTCCCTGATAAGGTGTTCCCTGCTGAGGCATCGGTCGTCGAGGTGCAGTGAAAGTGGATCCCCTCTGGAAGCCACGATATTCTGACATATGTCTGGCTGGTGTCTAATGTTTCTATGTAGCAGATGACACCTTCCCTATTGGTCTCGCTGGAGTCCTGCTCTGACCCATGCTGATAAGATCCTCCTCTGCTATGAGGGCCTTCTGGACGACATCATGCAAGGTTTGAGGCATCAAAATCCTGACCTTTGCACTTATGCTACCATTAAGGCCAAACACGAACCTGTTGACCTTAAGTTTCTTAGTGTTAAGGTGCAGATCATACCGGAGCAGCTCCATAAAATGGGCCTCATACTCGGGAACCGTACGACTACCATGTCGTAAGGCGTTGAACTCGTTGAGCTTATGATCAATGAATTCCTCTGAAAGGTATCTCTCTCGAAACCATTTCTCGAATAGTTCCTGTGACACATCTTCGATGGCCATGTTCAGTTGCGGTAGGAGCCTCTTCCACCATATAAGAGTGCTTCCTTTCAGTTGGAGGACCGCCATGTGGACCTTCATGTTGGAGGTATAATCACGAGGTGAAAAGCACATCGCCATATTCTCCAACCATGCCTCGACAGCTGCATCGTCCGGGGCACCAAAGAACTCAAGAAATTTGACCTTCTCGAGTTCATGGTGAATGCTACCAGTACCGAACGGAGCACGCGATGGAACCTCAGGGGGTGTCGACGCTCTGGCCTCCTCTCTATCCAAACGACTGATTAGTGCCTCAGACATTCACTAAAAATATCTCATCATTCTGATCACATCACCAACTACTATCTTCTCCTGTCTAACAACCTGCTCGTCTCCCTAAGGGTTAGATCCCTCCGGTATGGATGCTACTAGAGGCGTCACGCATCCTCCCCTAGCACCCCGTCTTCTGCCTCCGTGGCGTCCTCTAACCATGATTACCTACACAAATACAAGTCAACTCAATTAGCAACATTATAATTAAATCATATCAACGAAATCCGTAGTGGTCCCAAGTCCCAGGTTGAACCCGCTCGGATACCACATGTAATGCCCTTGCTGTTACGACGACAAAGAGACATACAACAAGTAAATTTTTTTATTTTATTTTTTAAGTTTTGTTAGGAAGTATACATCCCAATTAATCACGACATCATTGACCTGCAGTGAAATTTATAAATGAAACAACTTAAACGCATAACACCAAACACGACGTAAGATGACCCATCATCGTCACGAATGATGAACAAAAATTGACATAATGTCACAATAAATCAAGGTACATGAGTCAACATTCACCTGACACAAAACAAATCAAATTAAACCAAGGCACCAGGTATTTATGAGTTATTCTTGACGCACAAGGGCCAGTCATAAAATATGGTCATCCATCATAAAAATTCCATTACGTGCTAGAATACTAAAGTCTAAGGATGTCATTTATTACATAAAATCCAAGAGCACCAGTAGTCTAAACAATTATTCTTACATTGAAAACACTGTGCGCAAGTGAAAAACGACTACATAACTCATTGTGTTAGCATTGGTTTAATGATGTACGACTAACAAATAAACATGCATCCATATAACCCATAGCGCTCGAGTAAATGTCAACCTTTATTTTCATCGCGCAAGGGGATCCAATCACATAACTAATCATACATCATCAATATTCAAGCACCAATAATCTTATTACTTTTCCAGCGCATAATCCATGGTGCAAATCCCAAACACAAGAAAACATTCATTCAATCCACGCGCGAGGAAATCTAATCATCGAGACTCTATCATTCATCACGTCAAATTCATTTCTGCATGACGTTTAAATTCTATTACCATCATTTATTACATTATAGTTTATTGTGTACAAGAAGTCTAACAACTCAATGATTACATATCTCTACTAAATCAATGGCTTAAGAGAATCAATTAATTAAAACATTCAAATTCAACTTTATTCAAGGGCGTAAGAGTAAACTGGTGAATTTATCCTTCTTGAATCTATTTATTTCTTGGCGCCCCAAAATCAAAATGCTTAATTTAAACATAAATCAAAGTGACTCAGGGATGACTGAAACTCTAGTTTAAATTAAAGGAAGAAGAATCCTGACTAAGGAGAAGGCTAGCTTCAAGTCTTAAATAAAGGTCCAATTAAAGGTTTAAAAGTAAGGCCCCAACTAAGGAACCATCTAAAATCAACTAATTAAATGAAACAAAATAGAAGCAACATATTAACCACCAAAATAAGATTAAGAAGCATAAATTCATACAGCCCAATGATTTTTAAAGCACGAATAAGAGAAAAAATGAAAAATTCATTCAGTAATACTATATATGCATGCATAGGAAAAGAAGTATGCATATTTGTATCTTCTAATAGTATCAAATAAACATTGAATATTATATTATAACAACTATTTGTGACTAATTGTGTGTTTGTGTGTGTCTATGTTGTGTACATATTACATACATATAAGTATGTGCCAATGACAAGTAATGACAATAATATAGTCCTTTTTCCTATTATTTTATGCATGGAATTAATCGTTGCACATATTGACTGTGTGTATAAATGAAGTATTGTAGAGAAAGTAAGGAGGAGGGTGTGCTATGGGTAGCATAGTAAATCAATTTTATAAATAACAGACTGAATAGAATAGGAGACGTAGTAAACATATCGTTCCATTATTCTGGGCTATGCTAAATAGAATTAGTCAATCCATAGTGAGAAAGCCACTCCATTATTACCAGGTATGTTGAATAGAATATGAGACTGGTAGTAGGCATGTTTGTGAGGAACTCGAGCCAAAGTTTAAAAAAAGGAATAGACATTCACAAACATGCATAAGGTGTACTTGCAGCGATCCAAGGAAATCTTGTAAATGCAATAACGTGGGTAATTTAACAGCAATCTCTTCACATTTTAAAGGAAAAAATCGTGGGCCTTTAAACAACAATCTATGTCAATCTTCAAAAGAAAAAACATGGGTGAATTCAGCATGCAACACAGTTCGTTTTTAATTTTCAAAATCGTGGTCTTTCACAGCAAGAAATTTGATTAATTGGAAAGCAAAAACATGGGCGAATTCAGCATGCCACATTGACCATTTTTTATTTCCAAAATCGTGGTCTTTCACAGTAGGAAATTTGATGAATTGAAAAGCAAAAACATGGGCGTTAACAGGAATCAAATGGCAGCAAAAGTTTAAAGAAAAACACATTCTTCATCAAGGGAAAAATGGCCCCAAGGTAAAACGAAATGCAAACAAGAATAATTCCTCTTTTCCATCACCAAAATACAAAATAAAAATGCAGACCATAAATCATTTCATTTTTCATTGCCAGAATACCCATTGTAAAATGCAGAGATGAATTCATTTCATTTTTCATTGCCAGAATACCCAATGTAAAATGTAGACATGAATTCATTGTATTTCTCATTGCCAGAATACCCAAAATAAAATGTAGACCAGAAATCATTTTGTTTATCCTTTCCAGAATACCCAATGTAAAATGCAGAGATGAATTCATTATGTTCTCATTGACAGAATGCCCAAAATGAAAATGAAGAGATGAATTCATTCTATTCTCATTGCCAGAATACCCAAAGTAAAAATGCAGACTAGAAATCATTTCATTTTTCACTTCCAGAATACCCAATGTAAAATGCAGAGATGAATTCATTTCATTTTTCATTGCCAAAATACCCCAATACAGCACATACAATAGTAGGAGAATGCAAGGATCCAATGGGAAAGGTCATGGAATGATTACAGGGGTTCTATCAGTCAAGGCATAGAGAAAACCAACTAGGACACAAGATATTCCACACACAGAGGTCGTTGTCTGATGGCGGAATCAACAATCAACCAGGGACAAACATCAAGGGTAGCTGGCTAACAAGTTCATCCTTCACTCATCATCCTCGCACAGAAAAGCAAGGCATTGAGATCCATAGGTCTTTTAACGCGAAGGCGACGACCGTAGATCATGCTCCTGGCCGACTGCTCAGGTGAGGACTGGTGAGATCGGGACAAAGCCTAAACAACCATGAAGGTCATAATCAACACAGCAAGGTGGTCAAGACATGCAGGGAATGAAGCCATGGGAGTCAATCTAACATCGATCCAGGCTAAGAAAATTTCAAAAACCATCTAGACAATCTGTTCACTTACCCAAGTAAAAATACAGATTCAAGCATAAGTTCTAAAACAATTTACCATACAAATGAAGAAAGCGTATTGTTGCCTGATCGCCCGCTCTGAATGATGTCCCACGCACTCCATGCAACTCCCAACCAATGCTAGGGGTAATCTTCTTCCCCCTTAGCCCTCCAAGCTGCAAAGGGGCCACACACACACTATCTAGAGATTTCAACTAGCTCCCAGCTCACCTCGCAAGGCCGAGCTACCACTCCTCACCGAGATGGATATCCCAACTCCCACAAGTTAATTCAGACAAGTGGATATTTCAGCAGCGTAACATTACGCAAACTGAAGATCTCCAACCTCCATCTCCTCCCTTCATTATATAGAGTTTTGTGGTTCCTTACTTTCCTAAAATCTCGTTTAATTAAGTTTTTTTAAATTTAATTCCTAAAAAATCCTCCCCGTACAAGTGTCACCCATCCCCTTCATTCATCCATAAATTAATTTCTTTAATTAATTAATTATCTTTATTTCCCTCACCCACCTAGAGTTACTCCTAGAATCACTCCTAGGTGTCCCCAAATTATTTTACAGGTTTTAATAGCTTTCCCCATTATTAAATTGCTAGTTCAATTTAAATTAGAAGGCTCTTAAATGGTAGATACTTTCCTAAGTTTGACTTTCCGCTTTTTCCCTTATGTTCCCTTTTTCTCTTTTTATGTTTACCTCTTTTCCTAGTTTCCTAAAATTTTAGATTTTTCCCTCTTTCCCCTTTTAGTTAGAACTCAAAAAGGCAGGTGTGAAAATTAACCCCCCTTTTCCCTTTTCTCATTAAATTAATATATTTTAAATTATCATAAAATAATAAAATGATTAATTCCCTTTGTAAATTTTAATCCAACAGATTTTTTTTATTTTTTTTATGAAATAATTAATTTCTTACTCCCTTCGTGTTACAAGATTTAACGAATATCATAATTATTATTTATATTGTTTTTATTTTTATTTTTATTATTATTATTATTATTATTATTATATAGAGAGATAAAATTTTACCACTAGCCTAGTTTAGACTTAAACCTTAAATTTTTGTGATGGGCGACCTTTTATTAGGGAAAACATTTTTTTTTAAATTCTTATCACATTGTTCATCCTAAGGTCATCTAGGTTCATTCATTTATCAAAACAATGCGACGTGCCCTTCAAGACACACTAGGTGCTCTAAGGGTGATACTCGCCTCATTTGTTCCCTTGTGCGACGTGCCCTTCAGGACGCACTACGTGCTCCAAGGGTGTCACTCACCTCTTTCCATTTTTATCCCGTGACGTGCCCTTCAGGATGCACCACGTGCTCCAAGGGTGTCACTCACCTCTTGATTGACTTGTTAGACATCAAAAACCCCTGGAGTCAATACTCTGCCAGGTGAACTTGTGGGAGACTAAGGGCCTCTAAGGAATAAGGACCTTGCCTTATTGTGCACCCTTTAGAATCATCATGAGCGACTGTTGCAGTCTACCCTCACGGCATCGTGGGTCCTCTCAAACTAGGTAATTGTTAACCTATAGTTCGAGCCACAGTGGGAGTGCTAGTAGGTTGTGGCAGGGCTACTATCCACACCTCTCCCTCAACATCTCTAGTAGTCATGCGTGACTGACGCAAGCCTTGCCCTCGATGGCACACGGTTGCCCTCACCAGGACCTTCAACAACATGGCCCGAAGAGTCAACGCTCTTCCAACTCCTCTCGGGAGTCTTCGTCTCCCACAGGGTACTTCTTGGTTAACTCCCCTTCGCGATTCGGGAGTTCGGGCTTCGCGGATTCGCGGACCTTGTGCGTGCTCCTTGTGTGCTTTTAACCTCCAATCCTCGATCCTCGAGGTCAACGATCAACGCTTTATTCCTTCGAGGATTTCCCTATCGGGAAATCGGCATATGGAAACCCGTGATTCTCACACCTTCCAAAACTCCGAACACCGAATGCGCGATGCCACATGTCGTCCTCTGCTCCGTCTCCGTGGGACCCTTCACGAATCGGGGTCTCGCGGTTCCTCCGTGCTCCCTCCAACTTCTAAACCGCCGAAGTGACGAGTCCCAAGTCCACGGGATCTCACACCACCTGTCCACACTCCGATCAACGGCTCCGATTAATTCGGGGAACCACAACTCGTGATTCCGACGTGCATGTAATCCTTGCACTCGCCAACCCCGATATGCCAATATGCGACGGCAACTGGACTCCTACGCACGCCTGCAAGATAACCACCTCGCAACTCCTCCATGATCTGAAGGTCTGCGGGACTTCGGAGATCTGCTCGACAGCTTCGAGTCGTCGATTCTCTTCTTCTGAGAATCCTCTTCTTCACCACCTTTCGTTGCGTGTGGATTTCCTTGGGTCTTCTCCCACCGAGAAACAAAAAAATATCCCTCCTGAGCTTTTGTAACTCTGATTTCTTTTGGAGCCTTCTCAAACACGCTCCCTGTGCTCGACTTTCGACCTTCACCAACCCTCAGCGAGGCGGAAGGATTCCAGGTTTTGGGCACTCACGGCCACAGAAATCCCGGACTTACCTTTTCTATAACTTGCTACTGAAGCTTCACGTCCGGCCTGCACTTCTCCTGCACGACCCGAACAACCAACCACAACTCTGGTCGAAGAGAATAAAAGTTCAACTGTCGAGCCTCCTCAACGCACTCTATGCGGAGGAATTCCACTGCACTCTATGTAGGAATATCCTGGCTCAAACAGAGAAACAATTAAAACTCATACACTCATTCTCTCAGGTTTCAAACCTGATATGCAATCACATATGCAGCATATAAAAGATAAGCATAAAAAGAAGCAAACAGGCAAAGGCATAATAGCAACAACACACAGAGATCAAACACATCCATGGAATTGAATCAAATCTCTTCCTATTAATTCAATATCTGTACATGGAGGTTCTTCACAAATTCTCTGCTTTCTTTCTCTTGCTCCTGTGTTTTTCTTCTCTGAATGAGGATAAAAAAAAAATGAATACAATGTACAAAGGAGGGTGCCTATTATTCCGTTTTCCCTCTCGAAGAAAGACTGTCTAATCTACATTTAATTCCTATCTAACAGCATTAAAAACTATTAAATGCCTCCTTTTCTATAATATATTACAAATGCGCTTGTCTTTGAATGCCTTCCTTCGAACGACGACGCAACAATCTTTTCAAAGAATTCAAAAATACATGTGCTGGCGCTGTCCAGCTGTATAGTCTTTTATCCACGCGCTGGCTCGCTTGGTGAGGTGTGGATGCTCCTGCATCATACTCCTCGGCTCAAAAAGATTTCACGGGCTCCTGTCCATGAGCTCCTGCACAGTCCGCCCATGCTTCTGTATCAATGCCTCTGTCTCCCAGCTTGCATCCTCCACTGGGTGGTTCTTCCACTTCACCAGGTATTCAAAATACTGTTTCCTCCTGGTCTTCTTACCTGCTCTCTTATCCAATATGCACTCCATCTCAGGATTCTGTGCAACTGGCAACTGTTTCTGCCACTGGATCACTGGTTCCTCAGTTCCAGTGCCTGCGTCTCCAGCCCTGTAGAGGTATAAATCCGAAATATTAAAAATCAGAGATATCCCAATGCCTTCCGGCAACTCAAGCTCATATGCGTTCTTGCCAAATTTCCTCAGAATTCTGCATGGCCCGATTTTCTTCATCTTGAGCTTGTTGTATGTTCCCCTTGGGAACCTTTCTTTCCTTAGGTGCGCCAGAACCATGTCTCCAACTCCAAACCAAAGCTGTCGCTTTCTCTGATTGGCTCTGTGCTTATACTCTTGGTTCGACTTCTGCAGTCGCTGCTTCACCTCTGCATGAAGTTCTCGCATCGCTTCAGCGAACTCTTCAGCCCTCGAGCTGCTAGTTTCAGCCTGCCCTGGCTCCCTGAGCTTAGAAACTCCTCTCAGCTGTGTCCCATACAAAATTTGGAACGGACTCTTACCTGTACTCCGATTCACCAAATCGTTGTACGGAACTCTGCCTGTGGTAGGATCTGGTCCCAACTGGTGTGATGCTCCGTCACCAGGCTTCTCAGTAAGTCTCCCATGCTTCTATTGACCACTTCGGTCTGTCCATCTGTCTGCGGATGGTATGCTAAGCTGAATGCCAGATCAGTCCCCAGCTTCTTCCATAGCGTCCTCCAAAAATGGCCTATGAACTTCGTATCTCGATCTGAGACTATGCTTCTAGGCAATCCATGCAATCAGACAATCTCTTTAAAAAACAAATTCGCGATGTGGGTAGCATCGCTTGTCTTATGACACGGTATGAAATGTTCCATCTTCGAGAACCTATCCACTACCAAAAAAATGGAATCTACTCCTCGCTGTGTTCTCGGCAAACCCAACACAAAATCCATACTAATAGCTTCCCATGGCCTCTCGGGTATGGGCAACGACTGATAGAACCCCGTGTTCTGTTTTTGGCCCTTTGCATGTTGACATATCCTGCACCTGTCAACAAACCTCTTCACATGCCTGGTCAAAAATACGATTCGCTTAGCTTGGCGAACGTCTTGTCATGCCCGAAGTGACCTGCTAATCCACCGCTGTGCTTTTCCCTCACCAAATTCTCTCTCATAGAGCAATCTGGAATGCACAATTGATTTCCTTTGAATAGAAACCCATCCTGGATTAAGTAGTCAATCCATGGACTCCTATCCCGAAGAACTGGGTTCTCGGCTGCCTCGTATGCTTCACCGAAGTCAACATAGCCTACATACATCTCCTTCAGGTTTTCAAAACCCAGAGTTTTGATCTTGAACTCCTGCAGCAGCAAACATTTTCTGCTCAAGGCGTCGGCTACCTTGTTCGCAGTTCCTGAAATGTGCTTGATCAAAAATGTGAAGTTTTGCATATATTCCACCCACTTCGCATGCTTCTGATTTAGCTTCTCCTGTTGACTCACGAACTGCAATGTGTGGTTATCACTGTACAGAATGAACTCCTTGGGTATCAGGTAGTGCCTCCACTTCTTCAACGCCTGGACAATGGCATAGAATTCTTTATCATATGTGGAGTACTTCAGCTTCGCATCATCCAGCTTCTCACTGTAGTATGCCACAGGTCTGTCATCCTGACTCAAGACCCCTCCAATAGCATATCCACTAGAGTCACACTTCACCTGGAACATTTTCTGAAAGTCAAGAAGCCCTAACACTGGCTGCTCGGTGATCTTTCGCTTCAACAAATTGAAGCTTCTTTCAACCTCTGTTGTCCAATGGAAAACTTTATGCCGCTTCTTCACAGTGTCCATCATTGCGACACTAATTCCACTAAAGTTTTGAATGAACTTTTTGTAGAAGCTTGCCAAACCGTGAAAGCTCCTTACCTCAAAAACATTTCTCGGCGATGGCCAATTCCTGATCACTTCAACCTTCTCAGGATCCATCTTTAATTCATTTGCTGAGATTACAAAACCCAAATAAATGACTTCTGTCTGCATGAAGGAACATTTCTTCAAATTGATCAGTAGCTTTTCCTGCTGCATTCTTCTCATCACAATGGCCAAATGCCTCAAGTGTTCAGCCTTTTTCTTGCTGAATATCAGTATGTCGTCCAAATACACGACCACAAATTTGCCAATGAATTCCCGCAGGACTTCGTTCATCAGCCGCATAAAAGTGCTAGGCACGTTTGTCAATCCAAACGGCATGACCAGCCATTCGTAAAAACCCTCGTTTGTCTTGAATGTTGTCTTCCATTCATCTCCCTCTCTCATCCGGATCTGATGATATCCGCTCTTGAGATCTATCTTCGAAAAATAATTTTCCCCACTCAGGCAATCCATCAAGTCATCCATCCTCGGCAATGGAAACCTGTACCTGATGGTGATCTTATTTATCTCCCTGGAGTCCGTACACATCCTCCAGCCTCCATCCTTTTTTGGGCTCAGTACTGTCGGAACAGCACATGGACTAAGACTCTCCCTCACCAGTCCTTTATCTAGCAAGTCTTGCACTTGCCTTTTGACCTCCTCGTTCTCCTAAGGCGTCAACCTGTACGCTACCTTATTCGGCAAACTTGCTCCGAGTATGAGGTCGATGTGGTGACTCACACTCCTCATCGGTGGCAATGAATGCGGCAGTTCATCCACGATGATATCAGCAAACTCTCCCAGCAGTTTCTGAATTTCCTCTGGCAAATCATCCACTCCGGTGCTTGTCAGGACAATTCGCGGCTTCCTAACAACATAGAATTGTGGATCTTCGTTCTTCTCCAACTCTGTGAGAAGCTCTTTCCCACTCATGAGAAGTATTGTGCTGCTAGCCTCCGGCTTCATCTCTTTATCTTTTATCGGCAGCAATGTGTACGATTTCCCATCCTTCTCGAAGGTATAGGTGTTCATCCTCCCATCATGAACAACATGTCTATCAAACTGCCATGGTCTCCCCAATAATACATGACAGACATCCATGGGAATGACATCACACAGAATTTTATCTTTATAATCACCCATTTTAAATTCAACCAAGCATTGTCTCATAACACATACCTAGTGTCCTTTCTGCAGCCATGATACTTTGTATGGACTTGGGTGTCTGTGCGTCTTCAGCTCCAATTTCTCCACCATCTCGGTTGAAACGAGGTTATTCGTTCTCCCACTGTCAACAATGACCTTGCATTTCCAACCCTTGGTCTTGCAAGTTGTCCTGAACATTCTACATCTCTGAGCGGTGTCCTCTACCTCTTTCTTCAAGAGAACTTTATGCACCGTCAGTGACTTCCCACTCCCAGTGTCCTCATCCTCCACGTCATGCCTCTGCGCCTCAGTGACGTGAGTATTTCCTTTGTCCATCTTCCTCTCTGGACAGTCCACGGCTTTATGGCCGTCCTTACCACACGTGAAACATGTGATAATTCCTCCTCGACCTCTTCCTCGACCTCGGGTACGAGGAAATGTGTTGGCGTCAGCATATCCGCCACCCTGTTCTGCATGCTGCCTCCTTGGCTCAATATTCTGCTGCCTCCTCTGTGAGGTATCACCTCTCTCAACTTTACCCTGAGGCCTCTTCCAATCCTCTTTGGGATTTTGTGTTCTGTCTTGGGCAACTGCTTTGCCTCTTGGCTAGCTTCTGCCTCGCCCTCGCTGTCCCTGTTTTCGGCTCAGCTTTTCTTCGGATTTTAGAGCCATCTGGTACGCATCCTCAACTGTTCGGATGGTAACCATGCTCTATTCATCCTGAATGTCATATCTCAACCCATTCAAGTATCTCGCCACCTTTTCGTCATCACTCTCCCGATGACCAGCTCGGATGTTGAGTCTATAGAATTCCTCGGTGTACTCCTTTACCGTCATAAACTTCTGTCTCAGGTTCTGCATGTGCCTGAACAGAGTGATCTGGTAGTCCCTCGGAATGAACTTCGCCTTCAACTTGGGGATCATCTGATCCCAGCTCTTGATCTTCTATTTTCCCTTGGAATGCCTGTCTGCCTGCAGCTCGTCCCACCATAGGGCGGCATGTCCCTTCAGCTTGGTGACAGCATGTCTCACCTTCTTGTCCTCTTCGATGTCTTCATAATCGAAGTAGGTGTCGAGTGCTCGGATCCAATCCAGCAACTCTTCTGCATTTAGACTTCCCTCATAGACGGGAATTTCCATGTTCATCTTTGAGCTCATCCTCGAAATGGCTCTGATTAACCTCTCTGTCGAGGCATCTTCTGCAGTGACTTCTTCCTGGTCATGTCCAGCTTCCTCTTCCACTTCGGAATCGTTGAACTCTGCCGTACCAGCTCCACGTCTCTGGGTGGTTTCCATTTCTTCGAGTCTTGCCCTGAGATCTCGTATTTGCCGCTCCATCTCTGGGTTACCTGGCTGCCTACCCCTTCTTCGCACGTCCCTGTCTTCCCGATCAGGTGACTGCCTTTCTCTTCTTGGCGGCATGGTGAAATCTGCTTCCCTCTGTTACCCGAACAAAGAGAACTCCAAACTCTGGGCTCTGATACCACTCTGACGCAAGTCGTGTGTATCAGAGTGCTCTTCTTTTCTCCTTTCACCTGAAATACACAGACAAGTTCCAGGCTCTGATACCACTCTGACGCAAGCCTTTCCCTCGATGGCACACGGTCGCCCTCACCAGGACCTTCAACAACATGGCCCGAAGAGTCAACGCTCTTCCAACTCCTCTCGGGAGTCTTCGTCTCCCACAGGGTACTTCTCGGTTAACTCCCCTTCGCGATTCGGGAGTTCGGGCTTCGCGGATTCGCGGACCTTGTGCGTGCTCCTTGTGTGCTTTTAACCTCCGATCCCCGATCCCCGAGGTCAACGGTCAACGCTTTATTCCTTCAGGGATTTCCCTATCGGGAAATCGACATATGGAAACCCATGATTCTCACACCTTCCAAAACTCCGAACACCGAATGCGCGATGCCACGTGTCTTCCTCTGCTCCGTCTCCGTGGGACCCTTCGCGACTCGGGGTCTCGCGGTTCCTCCGTGCTCCCTCCAACTTCTAAACCGCCGAAGTGCCGAGTCCCGAGTCCACGGGATCTCGCACCACCTGTCCACACTCCGATCAACGACTCCGATTAATTCAGGGAACCGCAACTCGTGATTCCGACGTGCATGTAATCCTTGCACTCGCCAACCCTAATATGTCGATATGTGACGGCAACCGGACTCCTACGCGTGCCTGCGAGCTAACCACCTCGCAACTCCTCCATGATATGAAGGTATGCGGGACTTCGAAGATCTACTCGACAGCTTCGAGTCATCGATTCTCTTCTTCTGAGAATCCTCTGCTTCACCACCTTTCGTTGCGTGTGGATTTCCTTGGTTCTGCTCCCATCGAGAAACAAAATGCTATCCCTCCTGAGCTTTTGTAACTCTGATTTCTTTTGGAGCCTTCTCGAACACGCTCCCTGTGCTTGACTTTCAACCTTCACCAACCCTTAGCGAGGCGGAAGGCTTCCAGGTTCTAGGCACTCATGGCCACAGAAATCCCGAACTTACCTTTTCTCTAACTTGCTACTGAAGCTTCACGTCTGACCTACACTTCTCCTGCATGACCCGAACAACCAACCACAACTCTGGTCAAAGAGAATAAAAGTTCAACTGTCGAGCATCCTCAACGCACTCTATGCGGAGGAATTCCACTGCACTCTATGCAGGAATCTCCTGGCTTAAACAGAGAAACAATTAAAACTCATACACTCATTGTCTCAGGTTTCGAACCTGATATGCAATCACATATGCAGCATATAAAAGATAAGCATAAAAAGAAGCAAACAGGCAAAGGCATAATAGCAACAACACACAGAGATCAAACACATCCATGGAATTGAATCAAAGCTCTTCCTATTAATTCAATATATGTACATGAAGGTTCTTCACAAATTCTCTGCTTGCTTTCTCTTGCTCCTGCGTTTTTCTTCTCTGAATGAGGTTAAAAAAAAATGAATACAATGTACAAAGGAGGGTGCCTATTATTCCATTTTCCCTCTTTAAGAAAGACTGTCTAATCTACATTTAATTCCTATCTAGCAGCATTAAAAACTATTAAATGCCTCCTTATCTATAATATATTACAAATGTGCTTGGCTTTGAATGCCTTCCTTCGAACGACGGTACAACAATCTTTTCAAAGAATTCAAAAATACATGTGCTGGCGCTGTCCAGCTGTATAGTCTTTTATCCACACGCTGGCTCACTTGGTGAGGTGTGGATGCTCCTGCATCAGTGACCCCTTTACTCCACATGTGAGTCTGGTCGGCAAGCTATCGTCGGCCTGCATCATCAACAAATCATGTCAGAATATATCCATATCATATCATCTAATCAGAAGCACTAAAATCATAGTAAAACAATCAAACCCTAATGGTACACTCCCCGACTTGATCTGGAGTCCAAGGGGTTCCATCGATGCCTCGGCATCCTCGAGGTCCATAATCTTGCACACTCAGTAAAACCAAGTAAATAGCACCGGTCTATGTCAAGGTAGTAAAACAACATGTCATCAACCCATACACCTCATAATCACAATCTAATATTTTAATAGCATAATAATCCAGATCACTTAAGAGAAAGTGTCCTCAAAAAGAATAAGTTTGCTCAGTGTGCCAGAGCGGGATGTTACATAATCATGACCTTAGTCTTATCAGTATTAATAGTCGTACCCATATTGGAAAAAAAATCCTTGAGGATTATTAGTTGGTTTTCAATATCATGGGGACTCCTTATCATAAGAATGATATCATTAGCATAGAGAAGAATATTGATGACTATACCAGTGAGAGTAAGGCTGACACAACCTACTTTTTCCAAGCATTCTTCTAACTTGTCAATGTATATGCCAAAAAGGGTAGGGGACAAGGGACAACCTTGTTTGACTCTGATATTGCAGTTGATCTCTTTTGACCAGCGCTCAGTGTTTTTAAATTTAGTAATAATGTTCTCATACATCCTTATTGCAGCAACCCTCAACTCGAGAGGTACTTTTATCTCTTCCAACCTATTCCAAAGGTTTTTCCTAGGAACCATGTCAAAATCTTTTCTAAAGTCAACAAAACAAAAAAAAAAATTGGTTTTAGTATTGCGGAAATCCTCTGCAATGATCTTAAAGGTAACAAGATGGTCCACAATTGAATAATATCTCCTAAACCCGGCTTGGCCTTTATCTCTTTTACCATGACTTTCTAGCCAAAGGCTAATCTTGTTTTATTATTGTATCATTACTTTTATTAATGTATCATTACTTTATTACATTAATGTAATAAAGTAAGATTAGACAAAGGCTAATCTTACTTTATTACTTTATTAATGTATCATTACCTTATTAATATATTATTTTATTATAATATAAATACTTTATTAATTTATTAATAATACTTTAATGTATTTTGAAATACTTTAATATTTTTTAA
>JZKD02S1514855.1:49959-67567 GCA_000966675.3 Picea glauca
ATTCTAGAAATGTGCGGAAACAGTGCCCATATGGGAAACCACTGTTGCCACTTGTCCAAAAATCAGAGTGCCACTTGTCCAAAAAGAATCAGAGTATGACATGCAAAAAAACTACGATGTCGCGTAGGGCAAAGTGCTGAGAGGTAAACTAAATAGAATAGGCTATCTTGCCATGGCTAACTAGAAAGAAACATGATGAAAACCCGAAACAATAAAACACTAAAAACCTGGATCAAGCCTTGGTCCCACGAAGGCCTGGGTCTTCTTCGATTTGCCCCTATCTCGATCTACAATTTCTTGTTGGAGGTCCTGTAGAAAGGACATCAAAATGTCCACCAGGATTCATCATTCAACATTCTTCTTCTACAGTTCCATAAGTGTAGACTTGACTTCCTCCTGTCCTTTGGTGAAGTCACGTAGTGAAGCTATGATCGCTTCTCGATCTACGCATCTATTGCAGGAAAAGAAGAGTGGGGAGTCAAAAAAGGACAATGGAAGGGGTGACGGAGAGGAGGTAGCTTCAACCCGGTGGCAAGAGGGGGAGGCTGGAGGAGGAGGGCGACGAGGAGGGTAGGGAGGGGGAGGCGTGTAGCCTAGTGAATTCCCAAGGGTTTCAAACTACTTTACTCAACATCCGAAGGGGTTCGAGAGCGGTGAAAGGTCTAGGGTGGCTTGTCGAAGTGGTTCTGCAGGAGTGAGAGCTAAGATAGGAACCAAGATGGGGATAACTTCGTTTTTAGGTGGAGGGTCGGAATTGGGCACCTCCTTTCCCCTGGATGCATACTAGGTTTCCCCTCTCCTAGATTTACCTCACAAACAAGGCATCGTGAGGGCTGTCGATGGTCTAGGATGGAAAACACAGAGGAGAAGTAGAAGGGTGAGGCGCCAACCTAAGGTCCGTAAGGACAAGTACAGAATCCTCTAGAAGGGAAGGAGGAGAAATTGAAGCAGGGATGTCTAGTGAGGGAAATCACTGAGGAGCAAGTGAGGAAGAACACTCCCAAGCTTGGTTGTAGGGGTGCCATATCTGAGAAGAGGAAATGACTATTTAGGTGACCTACATGGCACCATGAAGTTTCTCACACTGCAGAACTTTCAGTTCCTACAACAGGTTGGCCACAAGTGTGGTCTGTAGGGTGACAACGACTACATTAAAACCTTGAGGTGATGTGTCGGGGGGGCGAGTCTACTCAGGTACCAACTGGCTAACTGTCTAGCCAGGTGGCCTCCCCATGAACTATCCATGCGTTGTACCGAGTAGCACCCCATCCGGACGAAGTAATAACTTAATTATTCCTTAATATATTTAGTAATATAATTAATATAGTAATTTAATTTAAATTAAGTAATAACATAATTATTGTTGGCCCTTGACCAAGTTTTGGGAGCACTTGGTCATATTTGATCATTTTTGGGACTTCGACAAACTGTCGAAGATGGAGCTCCAGACAAAGCAGAGATTGCAGAATCTCGGCCCACTTTTGGGTCCCTTTTTGGGTTTTTGGGAATATGTAATGGGAAAGGGATGTCGGCCTATGGGTTTACCCACGCTTAGCCTAATTTTGTATGTATAAATAGAAGGATAAGCAATGTAAGAAGGGAGTCGAATAGTATGTCTATGTGAAGTATGCTAAGTGCAAGTAAGGTCTATAAGAGCTTACTGCCTATATGAGACTTGCAGAAGATGAGTGCAAGTTACTGTAAGAAGTTGTAGAAGGCTCTTGTGCTATAACACAAGGAAGAAGGATCTAGCAGGCTGTGCAGATCTTTTGTCCTATGCGCAGTAGGTTTTGGTGGCTCTGTGCTTGTAACCGCTTGGTCGATTATAATATAGAAGAAGAGTTGGTGGACATAGCCCCAGGGAGGGGGTGAACCACGTAAATCTCGTGTTGTCTTCTTTGTGCCTTGTTCTGATGCATTGATGTGATTATTTTCTAAGTGCTTTGATATGTTTAAATAGATCTACTTATGATTTGTGCTTCTCAGATGTGGGTGAATGTAGATCTGACATGTATAAAGATGCTTAGTGCTGATCTACTAGATCTAATTTGTTTTACTGTTGCTAAGTGCTAAAATACTTTAGATATAAATGAATGTTGTGATGCTTTGTGCTATTTGCAAAGTATAATAAGGGTTGAATATTGACAATTGATCGATGCTAAGTGCCCTGTAAGCTATATAATCATAGATATGTGTCCCAGCTTAGCTTGCAGACACTTGAGTCCTGTAACCACCCCTGCCTCTACCTTGGGTGAGACTTCATCTGCTTCACAGGTGTTGCCAAAAGGGCCAATAGTTAGGGATTTGTTGGTGTGCTCTTATAGTGTTGAACCCTGGGTCTGCCCTTGTGCCAACAAATGGTTCTGTTGTCGGGACCTGAAGCTGTGATTGTTGGGAACTGAGAAGAAGAAGCTTGGTGCAACAAGGTTAACCTGAAAGTCTTGTGCGACGATCTGTGCCCTAGTGTGCAGTATTCTAACCGATTTGAAAGAAAGAGGCCTGATCTGAAAGAAAGAGGACCAATCTAAAAGAAAAGAGGTTGGATCTGAAGAAAAGGAATGAGATCTGAATGCTTTGTGTTCCGAGAAAGGTAAACGTGGGAATTCTTGACTAAAAGTGGTAAGATATGTAAGCTTTGTGCTTTGATAAAGGTAAATACTAGTTAAAATTTTTAGATCTGGAGGCTTTGTGCTCTGTAGAAGTGATGCAGGAGCATCGTCAGCGGCAAGCAAGTGTGGAGGTGGAAGACAGTTGAGATGAATTCCATCACATTTTGGCACACGTCAAAAATGTTTTGAAATGTTTTTGAAAGTTTGGATGCGTAGATATTAATGAAATAGTTAAGAAGGCATACTTCCATATTGTAAA
Source organism: Picea glauca (assembly GCA_000966675.3). NCBI lineage: Eukaryota > Viridiplantae > Streptophyta > Pinopsida > Pinales > Pinaceae > Picea > Picea glauca. Next base: position 52,828 of record JZKD02S1514855.1, read on the forward strand.
CAGATCTTGAGCGACCCGCTCTCATCTGTAGGATGTAGAGGCATTTATGCATAGTTAATGAAAGTAGTTAGATTTAAAAATTCTAGATTAGATAGTTTTAGGAGCTGGAGGGAAAACGACTATAGACACCCTCATTCTTTGTATCATTGAATCAGTTAGATATTGTGGGATTAAGAACATTTGCATAGAGAAGAAGCAGAGAGTTGTAGAGGACAACCCTTGTATAGAAGTCCTGAAATTAATATATGAAGCTTTGATTCAAACTCATGGTGTTATAATGCTTTCTGTGTATATATCTTGAATGTTATGATTCTAGTTGTTTTACTCTTTCTATTGTGCATTTGTTGCTATGCTATGTATGTATGATTTCTTGTTAAGTGTTTGAAGTCTAAGAGAGTAAAGGAATGAGTTTCAATTGTTTCTCTTCTTGAGTAAGAGTTCCTGGAAGGAGTGCAGTGGAAGTGTCCACAAGGTGTGCGTCGACAGGGTTCATATTTATCTCTAAAATCTCAAGAGGGATACCATTGTTCTCATTCCAGTAGAAGTGCAAGACAAGCACAGAATCCATGCAAGGTGTGTGCAGGCTGGCCGAGACCTTAGAATTTATAAACTAAGGCTGAGAGATTGAAGGACTGTTGTTGCAAAGTTGCACCGGGTCAAAAGGTTCAAATAATTGGGAGTAATTGAATGAGTTGCTACAAGGAGTGCATGCAGGAGTATTCTGAAGATTCAAAGTTGTAAGGAAGCTCAGGAGGAGTAGTATTTTCGAAAATATTTGAAGAAAGTTTAGGGAGGTTGATCCCTTTAAAGTATTCAGGAAAATAAATCAGATGGTTGGAATTCTCTGTGGAGAACTCCCAAAATAGTGGACACTGTAGGATCAAGGAAAGTTGTAGGGGAGTTAAGTGTTGGATAGATCTATTCTCCAAAAGGCAGAACCAATGTGGATCATCAATCAGTATCTGTTCAGGCCGTCAGAACATTTCAGGAATTCGGAGTTCTGGAGTCCGAAGTGTAAGACAAAATCCTTGGTTGATCAAGTTCCCGAAACACGAAAGGAGGTTTCGTTTGTGAAGTCAAAGAATGAAAAGTTTGGGTTTTCGAAACTTCAGATTTCGGGGTATTGGAATTATTGAGGACGAGTGATCGAGACTCAGCCGGGAGGAAAGTTCGAAATCAGAAGCTGTGATAGAGTATTTTTCAGGAATTCGAGAACGGCGTTTTCGGCATTCCCGTTGACAAGGAGCAGAACAGTCCACATCAGAAGTACCGAAATCACGAAATGCGAAGAAGTGTGGAGGAGCGTTTTTTATCATTTTGGTATTTCAGGATCTAGGATCTCGAGGAGACAAAAAATTGGAATCGTGAGTTTCAAACTCCCGATTCGCGAAATCTCGAAAGAGGAAAACCGTTTCAGAATTTCGGAGATTCAGGGACTGGAAGGTATAAGAGACAGAGAATTCGAGGATAAGCCTTACGAACTCCCAGTATGAGAAATTGCACTAACCATTGGATCAAAGGGAAGAACCACAGCCGTTGATTTTCCTTGGAAGCGAAACACTAGTGTTTTGGTGTTTCGGGATTTGGCATATCGAGAACCCTGTTGACAAAGGAATGGGACATAGCCAAATTCATATGCAAGGATTATCAAATTTCTCTGTTTCAGAGAATAGATAACTTGAGACAAAAGATGATGTCAGTGAAAGAATACACTGAAGAGTTCTATAGGATAAACATCAGGGCAGGTCATTGGGAAAGTGATGATGAAAAGGTTGTCAGGTACATGAATGGTCTGCAATATGACATTCAGGATGAGATGAGCATGATAACCCTTAGAAATGTGGAGGATGCTTATCAGATGGCTCTAAAAGCTGAAGAGAAGCTGAGCTGAAAGCAAGGTCAAAGAGGCCAAGGCAGAAGTCAAGCCAGAGGCAAAACAATTGCCCAGGACAAGAATAAAAAACCTAAAGAAGAGTGGAAGAAACCTCAAACTCAATCTGAGAGAGGTGGAAGCTCACAGAGAGGACAGTATGCTGATAAAAATACTTTTCCTTGAACCAGAGGAAGAGGAAGAGGCAGAGGTGGAGAAATAAAATGCTTTACCTGTGGAAAAAATGGACACAAATCCTATGAATGTCCAGATAAGAAGAAAGAAGGAGATGAAACTCACATTACCAAAGCTCAAGGATGGAATGTTGAGGCAGAAGATGTTGAAGGTGGAAGATCATTGATGATGAGAAAAGCTATCTTAACACCATAGAAGGAGGCAGAGAATCCATCCCAAAGGAACAGACTTTTTCGGACTGCTTGCAAGACCAAAGACAGGGTATGCAAAGTCATCGTGGATAGTGGTAGCACAGAAAATCTCGTTTCTACAGAGATGCTAGAAAAGCTGTAGATGGAGACTATTGAACATTCAAGCCCATACAGAGTTTCATGGCTACAAAAAGGACATTAGGTAAATGTCACTAAACAATGTTTAGTTGAATTTAAGCCTTACGAAATCCTAGTACGCGAAATCGTGCTAACTATTGGATCAAAGGGAAGAACCACAACTGTTGATTTTCCTTGGAAGAAGAAAACTAGTGTTTCGGTGTTTTAGGATTCGACATATCGGGAACCCTGTTGACAAAGGAACGGGACATAGTGAAAGGAAAATCCCGAAGTCACGAAGTGTAGTAGGACTGAGGGTGGACTTTTCAGGATTTCGAAAATTCGGGTTTCGGGACTCTGGGAGTCGAGAGGTAGGGTTGCACATCATCGCAACTCCTGAAATCACGAAAAGAGAAAATCCGAAATCAATGGCGAGGTGAGTCAAGAGTTTTGGTATTTCAGGTTTCGGAGGTTGAAGAGGCAAGGCACTTAACATCGAGATTTCTGAAATCGCTAAATCCGGTATTCTGAAAGGAAAAGAAAAAATCCCCAATGTCAGTTGGGTGTTGATCAGGGAGTGCATGCTGGTGAATGATCACACGAGCATAGCTCAGAAGGGCCTATGAATTATACCTAGAAAGGGTGAGTGAATAGTTTCCCGAGAGGAATTAAAAGGAGTCAGTCAGACTCTTAAGGGTAGAAATTGAAAGATCCTGTGCGGACTCCGATTTGGGGGTTTGGTGTTTGCGTCAAGAAGTAAGATAAGTGATTTTTTTTTCTAAGGTATGGATCTAGGTATGTTTAATAGATTTTATCCTAGTTTGAAAAATGGGGCACTGATAGATGAAAGAAGGTTTGATATGAGTAGATCTGATAAGAATAGTGATATATATGTTATACCTATGCATAGAAAGAATGTTTGGACTAACAAATGGATGCAAGATCCTAGAAAGTTTTTTTTGCAGACTAGCTACCATGACCCTAGAAGAAGTTGGGGATCGTTTAAAAGAAATAGAGGAGTGACCCTTTGTTACAGTTGTAGAAGACCTGGACATCTTGCTAAGGAATGCCCTGGCAGAGGATGTAGTTGTATTTGTTGCAAAGCTATGGACCATGAGGTATTAGATTTTTCTAGAATGATCGCTAGGCTGGAAGAAATGAATCTGAGTCAAGAAAACCCTAAGGAAGATCCAGAAGAGGCAGAAACCTAGCAAGAATCAAAGAAGGTATTGATACAAATGAAATAGACCCTAAATGACCACCGATATGTTAGACTATAAGAGATTTTCAAAGAAAAAGAATGCATTGAAGCAAGAATAGGAGACTTCAACATTGACTATGTCCTTGATGAAGAGACACAAGTGAACATTATGCTAGAAAGAACTTGGGAAGCTATAGGGAAGCCTGTTATGATCCCTTCATTAGGAGGAATAGGACTATTCAGAGGAAAACTGATGATGTTATGTGGAAAGCTCACTCAAATACCTATGACAGTCAATGGAACTTCGACAAAGGAAGACTTTGAGATTATTAAATTCATTGAAGACAACGCCATGTTTACCATGTTACTAGGAAAATCTTGGATTGATAGAGATCAAGCTAGAAAGAAGTAAGAAGAAGAAGTCTTAGAAAAGAAGAAACAAGAGTTTAAATACTTCATGACCCAAAATATTGCACAGTTGATTGAAGACCAGGAGAAGAAATCGAAGCTACCTGACACTAGAATCCCAGATGTCGAAGCTACAGGAACATCATAAGACATACCGAAGGCTAAAATATCTACCCCGGATAAAGAAGAAGTGATACACCGGAATCCTAGGAAATAATCTTAGCCGCGCGAAGTGACTATGACCAAGGAAAATAAGAATCAGAATGGGAAAAGAACCACCAAGAAAAATCTCATGAGGAAGAAAGCTAGAAAGATGAGTAAGAAGAAGGATAAGATTGAAAACTTACAGCAGGTTCCAGAGAGTACCTCGCGTAATGAAACTTTGCAGAATTGGAGCTTCGTGGGGATATCAGAACAACAACATAGGGCACTTCACCATGGAAAAGAAATATAGTTGTTGGAGGCCGATATATCCATTCGAATGCAAGATCCAAATGGATTAGAATGCATTGATGGCCTGTCACCAGACTGTTGGACTAGGCCATAAATCATAGAACAAAAATTAATGAGACTCACACCCGTTACAAAGTAAATCATTACCAAGATTTTCTATTTATCTCGTCGCGCCATGCATGAAGAACACTTTTGCCAACTAATAATTTGAAGCCCGCAGAATAGCAAGTGTATACAGTGATCATCACACCCTTGTTTTTCATTCCTGTGCAGTGTTTAATATCATTGTGACCCTGATATTATTAACCCTGAGAGCATATGTCCGAAGAGCTTAGTGCACTTGAAGAATCTGCAAAGGAAGTACTCGCTGATCTCAAGACCGAGAAAGTCATGTCGGAAAGAAGGATTTCTGCAAGTGTGAAAGCATAATCAACAGGAGGAGTCCAAGCCTCCCCATCGATTACTTTCAGAGCAGGAACTTCCATAATCACGACAGAGACAAGAACGAAGCATAAAGATGATATTGTGAATGCCAAGCTGATTTCAAGCATTCTACCTACCTACCTACCCCCTCTAAGTGGTGCCATCAACTGAGACAATGTGCCCATATATTTTGACTATGATTTGGTCATGGTGTACCTCCCGAAGGGGATACATGCAGTTCACACTGACAAGGATAAGCTCACAGTCTTGACGTTTAGTGACTTCAACCTTAGAGACCAGAAAGCTTACAACTTGCTTGCCTCGCATAAGTACTTGACTAGGACCAAAGGAAAGAATTCAAAGATTATATTGTAGCCATGGAAATAGAACCTCGCGCAGTCCACACTGCTTAATGTGATGAAGATCATGCACTTCGTCCGACACCAGGAAGTGAATGCATGTGTGAAATTGTTTTTATCCTGCTACCATGAAGGTTACTTATGGTTGAATCATTGCATCACTGTAGATCCGACCTTGATCAATCGGATCACAGGGCTGAGCATGTAGGACCCTGACCCATAGGATTTTTACCCTCGAAAGACCTCAGATCGAGCATTAGCACATAGAATCAAAAGACGTATGGAGATGTAGAGAAGGGCACACAAGGTTAAAAGGTAACCTCTATTTAGAATGACGCAGTGCGCCTCGCATGTCAAATGATTGCAGACAAGCTAGTTCGCAAGAACTGGCCCACCCAAGTAACTGGATTCATTGTTGACCTCACTGGGAAGTGCACAGAAGGAATTCAGATGAATTGGGCATAGTACCTTGAAAACCATCTAGAGCTTGATTTTCGAGAAGCACAAGACCAAGGGTATGAATTCCACTTTAGCTGGATTCTCATACTGATCGCATTAATTGCATGGGAAATGCCAGAAGGTGCGACCTTCCCCGACATCAAGCCCTTCGAATCTTTGGCTGCGAAGTTCAACACCATGTGGTACTCTAATGATATAAAAAAGCAGTGGCAATCTAATGTCATCTTCCATTCTTATTACAACCAGTTGAAAAAAACCATCCAATCCGAGCCTCGGATGACCTCGAATACCCTCCACAAGTTTCGTCCCTTAATGAAGTTCAGCACATACCACCACTTTATTTATATAACAACATGCACAGATGGCCATAAGAAATAGTTACAGTCCTATTACAAACTTACAGAGGAAGAATTAGATGAAATCACTAAGGAATGGTCGGCGGACCTCCTTATTCCAGCCAACCCTATGGAGTTGTCCGATGTAGACAACCCACAAGTTGTGCAGGATACACCTGGACCTAGTAAGACAAAGAACCTTGAAGGAGTTCAAGATGTAGAAAACACATCTGTGAGGACTGCGTCCATTTCACCATAGCAAGGAGGAGATGGTGAAGAGATAAATGGTGCAGAAGTTGACCAAAACAAAGGAGAAGTTACACTACAGAACGATGAGGAGGACCCATCAAAGAAAAGAAAGGTTACCCCACCAAAACCTTCATCTAGGAAGAAAGATAAGGCAACCAGAACTAAGTTTGAGACTGTTCTCACTCCGGATGACTTCGACTTCATAATTGCTGCACTGAACGATACTTTTCTAGAGATAGAAAAAAAGCAAGAAGCCAAGCAGGAGGAAGTGTTCAGTCGCATCGGGGACGAGATTCAAGGAGTACAACAAGCAATATAGTCTAGCCGTGTAGTTTCCATTGCACCCCTGCCATCAGGAACACCATAATTAGGTGATGAGCCAACCCAACTACATCGGATTGCTGATACAGTCAAAGCTCACCTTCAACGATCTGAAGAAGAGATAACACAAGCCACCCAGGCTCTAGCGCAAGTACAGAAAGACCTTAAGGACCACAGGAGTACTACAGAAAAGGAAAATCTCACTCTACAAGAAAAATGGGATGAAGAGAAAGCAACGCTACAAAAAAAACAAGGAAAAGTTTCTCACAGAACAACTCGAAGTACGGGAAAGGGTTCACAGTGAAATTCTCTCTGTGAAAGTCATAGAAGTGAAAAATAAGGAAAGCGTTCCACAACAGGTGGCACAACTTGAAGAAGTGATCCAATAGATTTAGTAGCACATCGCATACCTGGAACTTTTCACTGTGCCCAAGACACCTCAAGAAATCAGAGACCTAAGATAACGCAGACCTATCGGCCCTCAGACCAAGATCCACTCTTAGGATCGTTCTCTATGCCCTTGAACTAGATCGACTCTTTCGATTCCTACTAGAATCTCGATCAAAATCGATCCACAGGTTGCTTTTTGCAACTCACAATCTCGCGAGTTCGCGAGTCATGACTCCCGACTCTTCCTCCTCAAATCCATGATACCCAAGATCACGAAATCATTACGGCTCCTTCTCTATCAGCACCCTCCATGCATGACCACCGGATAGGCTTAAATGCTAGTGCCTCTCGCAACTCGCCACTTTGCGAGTTTCAACATCGTGCCTCCGAGCTCTTACCTCATGAACTCTCGAGAAGTGAGAAGTCAACAGGATATTGACTCCTTCCAATATGAGACATGTGTTCGTCGGTCTATTTTCCCAGGCCCACTTTGTGGTTCTACCATGTGTCCCTCGTGCCCGTCTTCGTCACTTCGCGACTTCGCCTTTCATGACTGCAGGACCTGGAGCACCCTACTCTTAGGTTCTCACCCTGCGAACTTTCGAGTTTGCGAGATCCTCTAATCTCTGCCACCTATCCTTCTCAGATGGATGGATTATATTCTTTCGCAACTTCGCTACTCGTGAAGTTGAAGGACTTCCCTCTCTGACCTCTAATGTCCGGATCCCCGACATGGGTGATTTCACGATGCGTGTCCGCTCTCAGACGAATAGCTCAGATTTCCTCGACACTTCACTACTCGCGACCCCCTGTGACACAATCTTGTCAACTTGAAACCCCGGTAGCAGAAATACCGATGGGTCCCTTGAACCCTACCACATGTCTCAATGAACGAATGGCCCAGATCAATTTTGGAACTTCACTACCTGTGAAGTCAAGATGCTCACCTCTGTGAGTCCCGGTGCCCAAATCTTCGAAATCGATGATTCTGCGACACGTGTCCTTCCGCAGACGGATGGCTCAGATTCAAATTCATTGTTTTGGGAATTTCAGTGTGGAGTGTCCTGAATTCTCATCCTCAGGACCTCTGATATCCTGATTTCCACCCTTTTCAGGACTTTTGTTTTGCTGCTCATGAAGGTTTAACCCCTGTGCATCTTCTCTCAGATATAACGGCTGACAGTTGTTTGTTTGAGATCTAATGGTTCAGATCATTTCTCCTGTGCACTCCTCTTGCACTACCTCCTGGACGTGGAAACCTTCAATAGTCCAAATATTTTTGGATCATCCGACAACAGTTATTGCTCCCACTGAGCCCTGGGTGCTTTTTTTCCGGACTTGGAAGAATTTCAAATTTTCAAAGGCCTCGACCTTTGTCCATCTTCTTATGCAAACTCTATAACATTGAGTCTCGCCTGTGTTCTCAAAGACACTACTCCTCCTGAGCTTTAGAGACTCTGAACTCTCCCAAAGAGTCCTTTTGTTTCTGCACTCCTCGTAGTTGTGGCTTCCTGCACCAAAAGCACTACTCCTCCTAAGCTTATCTTTTGAATCCTCAAGGGATTCCATGACTTCTGCACCTCTACAGAGTATTTGCACCCAAAGTGCTACTCCTTCTGAGCTTTACAAATACTCAGACCCCTAAGGGATTTTATCCTTCTTCCCTCTCCTGCAGATGGAGAATTCGAATACCCTCCTGGCTATCCCCTCCTCAAGCAACCTGTTGCTAAGTGTATCAGGGTGTTCAGCAACCCTGTGAAGATCCCTTAGTGGATTCTTCCTTCAACTACAAAACTCTAGGAGTTCTCTTCCTATGCCTATCTACACATCTACTCAATGCCCACTTGGTATATTTTTATAGAACTCCTCAGAGATTCTGTCTGCAACTATGTTTCTCCACAACCTTGCCTTCTGAGGTGTTCAGCAACCTCACAGACCTTTCCCCAGTTGATGTTTTTAGCTTCTGTGCCCACCTGGCACATCTTTGTCTGAATCCGCAGAGTTCAGAAGTGCATCTATGCACTGGTATTTAGAGACCACAGTACTCTGTCATGCCCTACTGGCATGAAACCACAAAGAACCTATCAAGCCTGAAAATCAAACAACTCCCTGCAAATGTCTAGCATACATATACAACATAAATTGAACACACACAAATATTTATTCAATTCAGGAAATATGCAGGAAAAACTGTTGTTTGTATTAAATGGCAAATGCCTGTTTTTACAAGGTGTTCCTGAGCATGAACTATATCAAAGTCTCAGCTCCTTCTCTTCTCTTACAACTACTACAACTCTCCTACTCCCTATCCTGAGATACAATTACCATCAATGATATTTTACATGAGGGGGCTCTTAGAGTGCTTCCCTCCAACCTACCTACCCTATTCAATAGCATTGAATGGGTTGTCTAGTCCAAAAATTGGATCTAGATCTTAGCCTTCAAACATTAGAGGCCTTCCTACTCTAATGCCTGCACAAATGCACGGCTCCACGGCTCAACAGCCTAAACATTTAATTACATTCAAATTCAAAATGGAAGACGAGGGTTGCGCCTCTCTTCATCTTTGAATGCACGTGCTGATGTGGCTAGCTGGTTGGTTGGCTGACATGGAGAGATGCTACTGCATCATACTCCTCAGCTGCAAAATTCATGAGCTTCCTCTCTCATCTTTGGAAATCCTCCTGGATCCCAAACAAATTTCTGGAGTTGTTCATCTGCTCCATCTCCTTTCTACTGCTGCCACTTCTTTTCTTCTTCTCAACTTTTCCTTGTCGACAGTTCCTACTGACCTTAACATCAGCCTCCTGATCTTCTCGATCACTTCGTCCAGCTACTCCAGTGGCTGGCTCTATTTTTGCAGTCTCCCCAGCTGCAAAAATTTTCTGCAATTGGGTAGACCACTGTGATCTCCCATGCCTTCTTCATCTATTTCCAACTTCACCTGTTGGATGTGCATGCCCTGCACTATCACCCTTCTCTCTAGGGATTCAATCTGTTCATACAGATTAGCCAAACTAATGTTGTCTACTTCTTCCTCTTTTTCTTCTGCAAGCTCAAAGGCTACAGTCTTTTCAGTTTCCTGGCTGAAAATGTCGAGCCATTCCTCAGAATGCTCATTCTCTTTTTCTTGGGCAGCCTTAGATATCTGCTCCAATTCTTCTTTGACAGTATCAGTTGGTTGTCCTTCCTCTTTTGTTTCTATATCAACATCTGCAATACAGATTTATGCCTCCTCTTGGGCAAATGGTAGGAATATCGGAATTCCCCCAATCCTCAGAATATTTCTCCGATATTCCTCCTTTGTCAGCTACATCTGTTGATCCAAATCTAACTTTGATCTCATGAGACTCTCACATAGCCTCACCTGCTTATCCCTACCCACTTGGCAATATGGGATTTTCCTACTGCTTCCTTGGCAGACTATGAGATCAACTGATCCTGTCTTTATCAACACCTCAGGCTGAATTGAACTCACCTATGAGTCCATGAGACTTTCAAATAGTCCCATCTTTGTTCCCTTGTCCACTTGGCAAACTGGAAACTTACTGCTGCCCTCCTAGCAGTCTATGAGATCCCGCAACGATCTCAATCCATTGCCCACCTAGAAATGTGAAATTCCTTGGCTGTCCTCGTGACAGTCTATGAGATCTCATAGTGATCTCAACCCTTTGCCCACCTAGAAATTAGGAATTTCCTCTTTTCCCTCCTGGCAGTCCTTGAGATCTTCAGCTGATCCCAATTCGTCCTTATTACTGAGGCTTCTCCCAATCTCCAGTTCACATATTTGAACCCTTTCTTCTGGTCTGTTGAGGTTTTCAGCATGCCTCAACCACCTTCTTAACAACCTATGTTGTCTTCTAGCCATCAACTCCTTGACTGACCATTTTATCTTTGTCTTCATGGGCCATTTATATACCCATCTTGACCTAGTATTCTGTTGCATCTCCAATGCAAGTTCATCCATCCTCACATTCATCTCAGCGAGTTCTTCATCCCATTCAGCTTCTCTCATCAGCTCTAGGTATTTCTTTCTAGTGTATCTTCAGCCTTCAGTAGACATATCGCTATCCCTATCTGCTCTACTGGTAAACCTTTTGTTGCCACTCTGAAATCTTGAGTGTTCCCAGCCTCTTCCGCAGTCCTCCTGACTGTCTCCTTGATGTCTACTTACCTGCAACCAATCATCTATAGATCTTCCAGTACCCTGCCTTCTTTTTCCCTCTCTGCCTACAGTATATAGACAAAGTATCAGCTTTGATACCAAACTTGATGCAGACCTATTGGCCCTCGGACCAAGATTTGCTCTCAGGATCGTTTTCTATGCCCTTGAGTCGAATCGTCTCTTTCGATTCCTACTGGAATATCGGTCAAAATCGATCCACAGGTTCCTTTTCGTAACTCACAATCTCGCGAGTTTGCAAGTCGTGACTCCCGACTCTTCCTCCTCAAATCCGCGATACCCAAGATCGTGAAATCATTACTGCTCCTTCTCTGTCAGCACCCTCCGTGCGTGACTGTCGGCTAGGCTTAAATGCCAGTGCCTCTCACAACTCGCCACTTCGCGAGTTTCAACATCGTGCCTCCGAGGTATTACCTCACGAACTCCCAAGAAGTGAGAAGTCAACAGGATATTGACTCCTTCCAATATGTGACATGTGTCCACCAGTCTATTTTCCCGGGCCCACTTCGTGGTTCTACCACGTGTTCCTCGTGCCCGGCTTCGGCACTTCGCGACTTCACCTTTCGTGACTTCAGGACTTGGAGCACCCTACTCTTGGGCTCTCACCCTGCAAACCTTCGAGTTTGTGAGATCCTCTGATCTCTGCCACCTGTCCTCCTCAGATGGACAGCTTAGATTCTTTCATGAGTTCGCTACTCATGAATTCAAAGGGCTTCCCTCTCTGACCCCCGATGTCTAAATCCCAGATATGGTTGATTTCTCTATGCGTGTCTGCTCTCAGACGAACGGCTCAGATTTCCTCAAGACTTCGCTACTCGTGACCCCCTGTGACACAATCTTGTCAACTTGAAACCCCGGTAGCCGAAATACCGATGGGTCCCTTGATCCCTGCCACATGTCTCAATGAATAGATGGACCAGATCAATTTCGAGACTTCACTACCCGTGAAGTCAAGATACTTACCTCTGTGAGTCCCGGTGCCCAAATCTCTGAAACAGATGATTCTACGACAGGTGTCCTTCCGCAGATAGATGACTCAGATTCAAATTCATTGTTTTGGGACTTTCGGTGTGGAGTGTCTCGACTTCTCGTCCTCAGGACCTCTGATATCCTGAATGTCGATATCCCGATTTCCACCCTTCTGGGGACTTTCGTTCTGCTGCTCACGAAGGTTTAACCCTCGTGCATCTTCTCTCAGATCTAACGGTTGACGGTTGTTCATTCGAGATATGATGGTTTAGATCATTTCTCCAGTGCACTCCTCCTACACTGCCTCCTAGACGTGGAAACCTTCAATAGTCCAGATCTTTTCGGATCATCCGACGATAGTTATTGCTCCCATTGAGCCCTGGGTACTTTTCTTCTAGACTTGGAATAATTTCAAATTCTCAAAGGCCTCGACCTTTTTTGATCTTCCTGTGCGAACTCTATAGCATTAAGTCTCACTTGCGTTCTCAAAGACACTACTCCTCCTGAGCTTTAGAGACTCTGAACTCTCCCAAAGAGTCCTTTCATTTCTACACTCCTTACAACTATGGCTTCATGCACCGAAAGAACTACTCCTCCTGAGCTCATCCTTTGAATCCTCAAGGGATTCCGTGACTTCTGTGCCTCTGTAAAGTCTTTGCACCCAAAGTGCTACTCCTTCTGAGATTTACAAATACTCAGGACCCTAAGGGATTTTATCCTTCTTCCCTCTCCTGCAGATGGAGAATTTGAATACCCTCCTATTTATCCCCTGCTCAAGAAACCTGTTTCTAAGTGTATCAGAGTGTTCAACAACCCTGCGAAGATCCCTTAGTGGATTCTTCCTTCAACTACAGAACTCTAGGAGTTCTCTTCCTGTGCCTGTCTACACATCTACTCAATGCCCACTTGGTAGAGTTTTACAGAACTCCTCAGAGATTCTATCTGCAACTGTGTTTCTCCATAGCCTTGCCTCCTGAGGTGTTCAACAACCTCACAGACCTTTCCCCAGTTGATGTTTTCAGCTTCTGTGCCCACCTGGCATGTCTTTGTCTAAATCTGCAGAGTTCAGAAGTGCATCTATGCACTGGTATTCAGAGACCACAGTACTCTGTCACGCCCTCCTGGCATGAAACCACAAAGAACCTCTCAATCCTGAAAATCAAACAAATCCCTGCAAATGTCTAGCATACATCTACAGCATAAATTGAACACACACAGACATTCATTCAATTCAGGAAATATGCAGGAAAAATTGTTGTTTGTATTAAATGGCAAATGCATGTTTTTACAAGGTGTTCCTGAGCATGAACTATATCAAAGTCTCGGCTCCTTCTCTTCTCTTACAACTACTACAACTCTCCTACTCCGTATCCTGAGATACAATTACCATCAATGATATTTTACATGAGGGGGCTCTTAGAGCGCTTCCCTCCAACCTACCTACCCTATTCAATAACATTGAATGGGTTGTCTAGTCCACAAATTGGATCTAGATCTCAGCCTTCAAACATTAAAGGCCTTCCTACTCTATTTCCTGCACAAAGGAACGGCTCCACGGCTCAACAGCCTAAACATTTAATTACATTCAAATTCAAAATGGAAGACGAGGGTTGCGCCTCTCTTCAGCTTTGAATGCACGCGTTGACGTGGCTGGCTGGCTGGTTGGCTGACATGGAGAGATGCTCTTGCATCATAAGAGAGGAAACTTCTCATAGTGTAGTTGGAAGAATGAAATCCCTTGCCTTGGAGTGCAAGCAACTGATTTCTAGGAGCACCCAAACTAATGAAAACCTCACAGAGAATCCAGAGTTACAAGCATTAGAGTTGCAGCTCCAAGAAGCAATGCAACACGCAGATACGTTATAGGCATAGCTAAAGGCCTTGTCACCAGTCGAAAGGATGAAGAGGTTTCCAAAGAATCACATCACCCAACAACAGATCCACATGATCTAGACCAAAGTGATGGAAGTCTCTCAATGACTTCAACCAGTGCAAGAAAAGGCATGCCAACTATTCACAAAATTTGAAAGCCAAGGAGTCAAGCTAGAACACGTTGTCATCACAGCAGAACAACACCTAGAAGAGCCAGTCAATGACACACTCATCCAACAGTTCATTGAGAAAGAGGTTGTAGCATTGCAGCAAGTCAAAGCAGCTTGAGCCAAGCTTGAGGCGTTTGAGGCAGAATTGCTTAGACTAGAGTGACTTGGGACGAGTCACATGTGAGTGTTGGGAGGCTGTTTGTTAAGAACCAAACATCAATATAGCATATAAAAACCTCAGGAAAAGTACTCAACGCCTTGAAAAAGAGATAATTTCAGATAATAAGACTCTTCGAGGGGGCAACTTCCTTTTACCCCACTTAAATGTTCAAGTACAAGATGATTCAAAATGAAAATGTCTCCTTAGTATATATAGGAGACTAGGACTTATAATTGGCCTAAAGCCGACATAAATAAAATAACATTACTAATCTAATATGCCCCAATTAAGGGGTAAGAAGACATAAATAAAATAACATTACTAATCTAATATGCCCCAATTAAGGATTAATGAGCCAATATTAGGGCTTAACATGCCCCTCCCCTTGAGACAAGTGTTGTCCGCAATGCTTGAG
>JZKD02S1514855.1:96119-108883 GCA_000966675.3 Picea glauca
CTACTTGGAGAATAGAGATAAGAGTACACTAGAAGGAAATGGGAGCAGGTATTTTGAAGGCAGCCATTGGTGGATGAGTTTCATTGAAGAACAAGTCAAAGTATGAAGGTCAATGGGAAGGAAAGAAGAATGATGCATTGGCTCTCAAGACCATTCTTAGTGGACTCTCAAGTCATATCAAAGAGAGCATGGGACAATGCACTTCTGCCAATGATCTATGGATAAAGCTAGATGAGACATATCAAATCAAGAAGGAGAAGGAAGATGTTGAAGACCACTCCGTCAAGATCATTAAAGGTAAAGAATCTCCAAAAATGCTTGAATGCATTATTTCTAAATGTGAGCTTGAAAACATTTCAAATGAAGACAAAGAATCAAGTTATGATAGCACAAAGGAAGATCTTGAAAACATTTCAAATGAAGACAAAGAATCAAGTGATGATAGCACAAAGGAAGATCTTGAAGACATTTCAAATGAAGACAAAGAATCAATTAATGATCTTGAAGACATTTCAAATGAAGACAAAGAATCAAGTGGTGATGTTGGCAAAAAGGAATATCTTGAAGATATTTCAAATGAAGGTAAAGAATTCTCAAAGACCCTTGATTGCAATGATTCAAAATGTGATGATGTTGAATTTTTCTCTACAAGTGAAGAAGAAAATCTAGAAATAGTTTATGTATAATTTGATGGTAGTTATCCCATGGAAAGAATAGAATAAGGACTATTAGAACTTAAAAAGAAAGTTGAAGATGGTCTATATGAATATAACAATGACCATTATTATATAGACTATAGCTATCTTTCGGATAACACTAAGAAGTTTCTTAGGAGGAGTAAAAGGCACATCTTAAAGTTAAGGGAAATGCTCAAGTAACAAGAAGAGAGTAATAAGACTCAATTAGAAGAAAAGGAAGAAGATATCACAAGACTAAAGAATGAAAAAGAATATATGAAGGTAGATGATGAGATTAGCAAAATTTTTGAAACTATTGTCCCTTTCAAGACCCAAATTGAAGAATCCAAAAGGGTAGAGGAACTACTGAAGAATCAAATAAATGAAAAGAAAGAATCATGTCATAAGTTAGAAGCTGAAGTTGTTGACCTTAGAAAGAAGGTAGAGAAGTCAAACAAATTCTTGAATAGATCACAAATCTTGAATGAGATCTAGGAAAGTCAAAGATCATCATATGATAAATCATGTCTTGGATACAACAGAGAAGGTACACATGCTGAAGCAAACACCTCAAAGAAACATGAGGTAATTCCCTCAAAGGATGAAGAAAATGTTGCAAATCAACCATCTACACAAGGGAAGGGAAGTTTCAAAAGAACAAAGCAAGGAAGACATCAAGAAGCCATCCTTACACCTCAAAGAAGATGGACACCAAAACAAAGGTATGAAAGAATTTTTCATGGTAAATGTTATTCATGTAATGAATATGGTCACAAATCTTTGGAGTGAAGATATTATGCAAAGAAAAATGAAAGAAGATTTCATAACACCATAAGGTGTTGGAGATATGATCAAGTAGGACACATTGGAACTCACTGTAACAGCATGAGATGCTACATCTGTAGTGGATTTGGCCACAAATCCTAGGAGTGCTGGAACACAAGAAGAAATTCCATGATGAAGACTTTACATAGCATGACTAGAAGAAGGAATGAAGTAAGGAAGGGAGACATATTTGAATATATGGAAGCTCAGAGCTCAAGTTCTGAGAAGCAGGGACTCCTTCAGAAGTGGGTGAATAAGACTGAGCAACCATAGTAGAATGGAAGCCTTGAGGGAAGCTCAAGTGTGTCATCTACTAAAGCATACATGGATGAAAGTGGTAACAATCACATACATATGCAAGCTAACCTTGAATAGGTCACGTACATACGTGAGTTGTTGTGCAGCAGGCCACATATATGTGGTAAATCCTTGGGAAAAAGGCTATGCACATGGGTTGCAGCTTGATGTGATGGTAAAACAATGTGATGCAGGGTATGCCATAGTTTGTTACAGGTTCTGACACTATTTGTTGTAGGTTTTCATGATTCTATATTGGATTATGTAATGTGATGATAAAAAAATAAAAAATAAAAAATAATGAAAGGCTATCTTGGATGCATGGCACTAACCCATGAGTATGGATTGAGGCATTTTCTGTTGAAGAACAATGCTAGTTAGGAAAGTGAAGTTATGGCAACTTGGTTATGTGATATATCATGTTCATGCTAGCTAGAGATGCCATTGATATATTTGAAGCATACTACTAGTATATGTGTTGTTGGATGCTTAGTATTTGTTGTAGTCAATGGAGGATTGAGGTTGATCTGTTGGGGTACATAGCTGGTACATATTTTGAGTTTCATTGATATATCTTGCAATGCATTATTGGAGGCATACTTGTTGGATAAATTTGTGCATGCATTTGGCACTTGGTTGGACTACATCTTGGAATATGTAGTTGGTGAGTTGATGAGGATGTGCATCATTGATGAGTCAGAGTTGATGCATGACTGATACACTTATAGTACATTGGTAGAGTCACGTACTAGAAGTTTGATTGGCACATGTTTTGTGATGGCATACATGGATGAGGATTCATTTTGTTGCCTTAGTGCATGTACATTCTTGGTACAAATGGTGATACATGTTGATGTTTGGTACACTCATAGATGGTATATGTTTGGATGATAGTACTTGGCTAAAAGTACACCATTGGTATGGCTTGATAAGCATATATTTTGGTACATGAGACATTGGATGATATAGTTATACATGATTGTGATACTTGGTTCATGATAGATTCACATGACACTTGTTTTGACATATTAGTAGATGCACATGGTTGGCATATTGGTAGATGCACATGGTTGGCATGTTGATGATATCTTTTGGCACATTGTATGATATTGATGTACATGGGTGTTGTGCTTGATGAGAACACATTTTGGTAAATGATGTACTTGGTTGATATCTTATTCATATTTCATTGTTGACATATCTTTTGTTTCATGGTATGGCATAAGTCTTGATGCATGGACAGGTCGAAGGATTGTCATAGAAAGAGTGGTTGTTCTATGATCCAGTTGAGTAGTGGCATTTGTAGCAGAAGCATAATGCAGTGATAGCATGTTTTTCATTTTGCATAGAAGATAGGGGGAGACATACCCATAGCGGGAATAATTCTTCTTCCCATGATTCTAGGAAAAGATATTTATCAGATATATACTGGGAAAAATCCCTATATTTGAAGAAAGAGCAGAGAGGCATAATTCCAGGGGAGTGATGGTCTTAGGGGGAGTATAAGTGATCTATCTTAAAAATTACATCAGAGTGAGATCCCATATTCAAAAGGGGTAAGATTATTTAGAGGAATATCAAAGGCATTCAGACAGGAGGAGAGATAGTCAAAGGGGGAGCAGCCCCAAGAGGAGAATGACCCTTTGTTATTGATGTCAAAGGGGGAGATATAGTCACATTGATGTGATTGATGTTTATTGATGGGGATATATAGTCACATTGATATGATTGGTGACTATTGATGTAGAGCATGCCTTTTCTACATGTTGACATTAATAATTGGTGTTGACATCAATATTGTTATTGCCATCAATGCCAAAGGGGGAGATTGTTGGATCAGGTTGTCATTGATGCTAAAGGTTTGATTAATTCATTGATGTCAAGTGATTGATTGATGTCAAATGATTGATTGATGCCAAATGATTGATTGATTGATGATTGATGTAATATGTATTATCCTTGATATATGTCAAGTGGAATCATAGTCATATGATGTCATTGATATGCTGATTAGATGAATATGGATCGATGTGGTCTCATTTGTATATGATGTATTTTTGGATGGATGTAAAGATGAATCATTATTGTGGTTGATAAAGTGTACAAATGGATGAACTCCAAAGTGGTCCCCTTATGGTGAAATCCCTCACGGGAAGACACTTTACGGTTGATTTATCCTTGAAGTATGGTTGGAGAACCCATGATTATATGTGGAATAATGAGATGAAGATCAATGAAGATGTTAGTGAAACTATCCTAGATGGATAGTGATTGTCATGCCATTTCTGGTGGTATGTGGGATGTCACATAACTCCTCATGGTTTGAGAGTTATGGCATTACGAAGATGGACGACCCTCATATGTTGGCTTGAAGCCCCAAAAGGTCAAATAAGTCAAGGAGCTTGCAAAGAAGAAATTATTATTTAAATGATAAAGTAAAGTGACAAAGTCAAGAGGATTATTTAAATAATAAAGAGAAGTGAAAAAACCAAGAAGATTATTTAAATGATAAAGTAATGGATAACTTTCTATTTATGGAAAGTGGTTAACCCTAAAATGAGGAAAATAGGTTAAGTGACCTAGAAATGGGTTAAGTGACCTAGAAGTGGGTTAAGTGACCTAGAAGATGAAGAATATAAATAAGAGGCAAGGGTCTCTTGTGAAAGGTATATTTTGTGTGTATCTCTTAAGCATAATTGAAGATCTATTCTGAGAGAGAGAGAGTATGGAGGATCTCATGAACAAATCAAAGTTTTGGCATGTTTGAGATCACGATGAAAAAAGTTTCAGAGGTTCATAAACCCTAGTTTCTGAAGTATACGAGGGTTGTATGAAGACATGGCACGTATAGTTGATGAAGTCATGGAGGTTGGTGCTTGAGATGATGATAGGCTCTTGAATACTGAAGCAGGTTCTAGATCTACATTATATGGGCTCAGATAGGCCATAGAAACTATGGTATGGTTATATTGTTGTCTTGATGGATACTATTGCTTGTTGTGTGGTGAATTCTTGAAGCATTCTTGATATGGATGACGTGATGTTGTTTGTGTTGGTTGATAGAGTGAACATCACTCTTATGATTTAGTATTGATGTGATTTCTATAGTATATTGTTGTTTATACATGATTGAGTAGCATTCATATTATATGGTGGAGAAGCATGAGTGAGTTGTTTGAGAGATTGGATGTGTTGTGACTGGCTATGAGTCAGATTGGACAGTGAATGACAGAAGAGAATGTGATTGAAAGTTTTAGAAGATATGAGTGTGTAATGAAAAGAAAACCCTAGTTGATCAAATGTGATATGCAGGCTATAGTACAGACTGACCATGTGCATACATAGGCTACAGTGATCCAGGGTGTGTACATACACAGGCTGCACTACTGACAGGTCACGTACCTGTTGCAGATTGATATCTATTGAGGATTTTTGTCTCATCTCATTTGGTGCTAAGTGTGTAAGATGAGTCTTGCATTATAGAGCTAGTGCTCTTGTAGAGTTGTACTCTATTTAGTTGTTGCAGATAAACCCAAGGATTGAATTCCATAATAAAAAGAAAATTGTACATACATCTTATGTTCCATGTGTTCCTTGTTATGATGACTTGTTGATGATATATTGTGGATATATGTTGTTGATATATGTTCACATTTAACTGGTTATAAATGAAAACAATAAGTAAATGAGTAAATGGTGATTGCTAACTAATGATTTTTGTGTAAGAGGGGTTTTTTTGGAAAAAGAGCCCTAAACTATTCACCCCCACCCTCTCAGTGTAGTCAGTGTGTCCAACAACTTCTTGACCATTCTTCAGAGCTTCCAATTTCATGACCTCATAAATCCTCAATCATGAGGAACTACGTGACATGCCACCTACCATTGGAAACAACATGACAAGGAATATCAATCTATGATTATGTTACCTGCAATTACACTGTCCTTCATTTCCTTATTCCTCAACCAACTTCGGGCATCATGACCACACCTATGGGGATTCTTGTAGACTTATTCAAAGTGTCTTCCCATGAGGGCCATGATTAGAGATACACCATAAGGGGACCACTTTGGAGAATTCTCTGAATATACCCATCGCATCTATTGAAATCAATGAGAACCACTTCTATTGACATCAATGACAACCAACTATCCAACAACATCAATGAAAACCAATTTTCCAACACGTGGAGTGGCAATTTTTGACTTCACTACAATGCCTTGGTTGAGTATGAGTCATGATAGTGACAAGAGAGCACAATATGAATATGGTGGTTAGTCGATTGTGATCAGTGGGGCACAGTTCCAACATGATGGTTCCTCTTGGAGATTATCTTGGGACCTCGGGACTGCAGTATTTAACATCTCGGTATATAATGTATATGAGATGACCGGTTTTTTCTTTTTGGAGTTTACTCTTGAGATGCTTAGGATTGGTTTCATGGAGGAGTGTCCTTCTGAGCAGTTGATCAAGTTCATGCAACTTATGATTTCCTAGATTATCAGGGGTAGATAGGAGGATTCTTGTGTTATCCCCTTGCAAATCGGTGCTATGAGTAGAGGGTGTTTCACATCATACAAGATCGCATGGGAACTTGGTGACTTTACCACTTACAAACATATCCAAGAGATGTTTGCATGGAGGGAATTTGTGGACGATATGTTGGGAGATATGGGAGATTTTACAACTTTTAAGTAGAGCATATTGGGGCACACTCATCTAACAGAGTTGATGCAACCCTTTCCCATTTCTGAGTGAGAGTGGGAGAGCATGTTAATAGATTGCATCACAGGTTTACAAAGGGTGCAAGGATCAAATAATATGTGTACAACCATTGATCAATTTTCAGAGTTCACGCACTTCTCGATGATTTCTTCAAAGTATGGGATAGCACAAGTGATAGAGCTATCCATTGGAGAGATTTTTAGAGTCCATGAGAAGCTCAAACTCATTACCACTGATCGTGATAAAATTCCTTTTCTGATATTCAAGATCGAGTATGGC
Organism: Picea glauca; assembly: GCA_000966675.3. Classification (NCBI taxonomy): domain Eukaryota; kingdom Viridiplantae; phylum Streptophyta; class Pinopsida; order Pinales; family Pinaceae; genus Picea; species Picea glauca. Next base: position 102,921 of record JZKD02S1514855.1, read on the forward strand.
AGTGGATTTGCAAGCCATGATTTCACCTAGATGTTTATGCAGGTTACTATTCATGGTAGTAGGTTCAACCCTTATAGATATTTCAACTTGGAGTTCTTGGAGAGGAGGATGCAGATTGGGCACAATGGTCGGATGATTATTATTATAGTGGAACAACATCAACATGGTGGTTCCTTTATGAGGCTAGCTTGGGACCCTGGGATTTCAATACTAGATATTTCAACAATTGACACAGAGACAAGAGTCAATTTTTGTTTTCATGAAATTGGTTCCTTAGCAGAGCAGTCCTTTGAGGGGTTGATCGAGTTATTGTAGTATAGAGTTTACCTACTTAGTGGTAGTATTCCAGATACCTCTTATGTCTACACCTTTTCGGATCATGCATCGAACAAAGGATGGTTCAGATTTTCCAGGGTGGTTTGGGACCATAGTATCATTTCCACTTTCGGTCTAGCTTAGTTGATGGAGGGTCAGGTTGTGATGGAATTTCTTCAGGACAAGCAATATTTGTGAAGGGAGGACTATAATGTCCCCATTTTTTGATTTCCTTTCCCTATAGTCAGAGGCGACCTTATGAGTTTATGTCAACCTTACCATAGAAGTAAAATGAGGATAAAAGTGAGCTTGGAAATTTGAAGGAGTTATATGGGGCCTAGGCTAGTCCATTCACCACCTTTCATCATCAAGATAATTTTTACACAATTCTCTCTTGGTTCCATGGCATTCTGATGATTTTCATAATTTTGGTTTATTATTGAGCATACTTTAATTAAATACACTGAAGGTATTATTTGGATCATATTATCTGAGAGGATACCTTCGTGTAATATCTCGTTGGAACCAGGACAAAAATATCTAAAGGTTGGGATGATGAGAAATAGACTCCATCATCCAGGAATGTATTAAAAATCCAATTAATCACTTTCCAACATTAAAAAAAGTCATAAAAAGGCTTGTTTAAGTGACTTAAGTTTATAAAAGTCACTTTACTTTATTAAAAGGGTAAAAGGGCCTGAAAAAGGGTCAACAAGGAGATAAAAGGAAAATGAGGGCATTTTCTCTCACTATACATTTGTTATTTTCCAAAATGAAATTTAGAGAGCTCTTGTGGATTTGGACTCTTGGGATGAAAAACCATATAGAGGTTTGAGATTACTTTCATTGGTGAGACTATCCATCCTAGATAGTCATTGGGAAGAGATCATTCATATTTCTTCAGTGTGATTTAGTGTGGCCAAGTATTTCTTCTTTGGCAACAATTTTTTCCTATTTGACATTGATTTTTCTTTTTGGCAGTGGAGCTTCATAGTTTGTGGCTAAGTTTTGGATTGAAGGGGTCGAGACTCTTAATGAAGGATTGCCTCATCTCATTGAGGGCCGATTTTTGTAGTGGGGATGAATTTGTGTGTATTGGGCACTTTCCTCTTGTGGAGAGGCTAAGTATTCCATATTTAGAAGTTGATTTTGATAGTGGGACCATGTTCTCTTGTGAGCAGTCAATATTCCATTTGAGAAGGGTCATACATTCTTCATCGGGGGCCTATTTCTTCCTCATAGGTCGACTTCTAAAAAGGAGCAATTTATATTTGTGGAAATACAACACTTGTTGCAACAAAGCGTGCCATTGGAGGGTAGATTCTCTCGGCATATTATTTCTATGAGCCAACAAGAATTATCAGCTGGGAAATGTACTTCAAACAAATCCATAGTATTCCATTAAACTTGTGAGTTGTTTTTTAATTTCATTACTCATACAAAGGCTAATAAATAAAAGTTCATTTCTACTTTGTTTCTTCAATTATAACAAGTTGTGAGTTGTTGGTATTTATATGTTTTCTCTTGTATAACCTTTCTATAATTAAAGGAATATTTTTGGCACACTTAATTTATATGTGAACCAACCATAATACTGAGAAACTGAATTAAAACAACAACAACAGTAAATCGGGAGTTTTAGCAGTGAAACAACACCTACAACCTAAGTTTTTGACGAAATTTAACACTCAAAAAATGAACAATAATTGTTACAACAACAATAAACATTTGGACAACAATATATAGGTTCATTACACCAAGACACCTTACAGGATGGGAACACCATAATTGAAGGAGTTGCAGATGCATCTTGAAGATATTTTGAAGAAGGGGTATATACGCCCATGTGTGTCACCTTAGGGATCCCTCGTTCTTTTTGTAAAAAATAAGGATGGAACCTTAAGGTTTCATATTGATTTCATACAGCTAAATAAGGGCACCATAAATAACAAATATCATTTGCCAAGGATTGATGATCATTTTGATCAGTTGAAAGGTGCAAAAATATTTTCCAATATTGACTTAAGATCATGTTATCATCAAGTGAGGATAAAGGAAGAGGATATCAAGAAGACAACATTCAGAACAAGATATGGGAATTATGAATTTATGGTAGTACCTTTGGACTATCAAATACCCTATATGTTTTCATGTGCCCGATGAATGGAGTGTTCAGGGAGTACCTAGACAAGTTTGTGATTATTTTCTTAGATTATATTCTCATCTACTCAAAGAAAAAATAAAATCATGAGAAACATTTGGGAATGGTGATGCAATTCTTAAGAGAAATAAATTGTATGCCAAACTAAGTAAGTGCATCTTTTATCAAAAAAAGATTCACTACTTGGGGCATATTATTTTAGTAGATGGGATAAAATTTTATCCCGAGAAGATAGAGGCCATTGGAGGATGGATAGAGCCAAGAAATATGATAGAGGTCAGATCATTTATGGTTCTTTCCATTTATCACTGAAGATTCTTAAAAGTGTTTTCAAATATTGCAAGCCTGATTACTTCTTTGCAAGATTCTTTAAAAGTGTGAAGAAATATTTCAGCAGCTGAAAGACATATTGACAAGTGCACCCATATTAAAGATGGAAGATCCAAATGAATATTTTTTTAGTGTGCACATATGCATGCAAGGGTAGGCTTATGGGGGTCCTTAATAAAAAATATCATGTGGTGTGCTATGCGTCTAAAAAAATAAAAGAGCATGAAAATAATTATGCTACAGATGACTTGGAATTAGAAGCCATTGTACATGCATTGAAAATGTGGAGACATTACCTTATGGGTCAAGTATTTGAGATAAGGACAAACCATTGTGGTATGAACCATTTGTTTGGACAACCAATATTGAATGCCAATCAAACTAGGTGGATGGAATTTCCAAGCGAATGTGACTTTGAAGTTAAGCATATCAAATGCAAGGAAAATCATGTGGATGATGCACTCAATAGAAGAGCCCATGAAATGCATATTTCATCCATTAGCATGTTCAACACAGATTTAAGAGACATAATTTTAGAGGCTGCAGATTTAGATCAACAATATCTAAAACTAAAAGAAATGTTATAGAAAGACAATTTACAATAGAAAATTAATTATTATGAGCTAAAAGAAGATGGAATCCTCATGTATAAAGGAAAAATATGTGTCAAATTTAGGAGAGATGAAAAATATAACGCTAAGGGAAATTCATAATGTTCCATATGCTGGGCAACCAGAATATCAAAAGACAATTGTAGTGGTGAGAAGCCAATACTTTTAGCTGAGAATGAATAAAGAAGTGGCTAATTATATTGCTAAGTGTCTAGAATTCCAAAAGGTGAAAACATAACATAGACATCTAGTAGGGCTACTACAACCATTTCCCATTCCTGAGAGGAAATGGGAAGTGGTTACAATTTATTTTATTACAAAGGTGTTGATGGACATTGGGAAGACCCAGGGTTCAACATGAATTCACCAACACAACCCTCAGATACTAGCCCTTTCAGCATCACCTGCAAGAAGGTGAAGTCTCACTTGATGTATCTATGAGAACCACATGTACTAGGTTTTCCACAATGATGAAGGGATGGGAGGTAGTCCTCATAACCATTATGCTTAGAATTAGTTCATTATACCTTATATAATGTGTGCAGAAACATAATAACATGTAACATATTCAAAATAACAGACATATACATATGTGTGCAATAAACATAAAAACAAACTCATCATGACACATATACACCATATTTAACGTGGTTCACCCAATATGGGACATGTCCTCAACAACCATATTCTTATTATATTATTCAAAATCATCCTACAAAATATGTGCATTGTGCTCATACACTATGCCCTTGTCGTTCTATTATCCCTTTATCTCTCTTTGTCACTCTCACTCTTGCATACTTGCATACACACATTCACTAATTATTCACTATTCTCATACTTTCTCACTCCTTCTCTATCCCAAAACCATTACATATTTATACAATTACAATAGGGCTTTAGCCCATATCAATGGACCCAAAATGTCTAGCGGCTTCCAACGATCTTCCTCCTTTTGTGCATGTTGACCCCTGTATGCAGAAGTGTGCCAACTATCTTTCCTTATTTTGCATGCGCTACGTAGTTCCCAAAATCATGTCCCAACAAAAGGTTCCCAAAACAATGAAACAACATGATTCCATCATGGTGGTGGTAGATAAATTAACTAAGGAAACACATTTTATTCCTATGAAGACAACACACAAGGAAGCAAATATTGCGGACATCTACATGAAAGAAGTTGCTAGGCTACATGGGGTGCCTAAGGAAATTGTTTCAGATAGAGATCCAAAGTTTACCTCTAACTTTTAGAAATTTTTGTTCAAAGTCTTTGGGACAAAATTAAATCTTAGTAGAACGTATCACCCAAAGTCGGATGGGAAAATAGAGAGGACTAAAAAAATCATTGAATACATACTTAGAATGTATGTGAAGGAACGACCATCAAAGTGGAAAGATTATATCCACTTAGTAGAGTTTTCTTACAATAATGGGTATCAGGCTTCATTAAAAATGATCCCATTTGAAGCATTGTATGAAAGGAAGTGTAATACACCAGTGAGCTGGGATAACCCAGTTGACATAATTATTATTGAGCCAGATTTGTTGAAGGAAATGGAAGAGTCGATGACAAAGATCATGTAGAATTTAAAGGCTGCCAAGGATAGGAAAAAAAGTTATGCATAAAAGAATAGATTTTTTTAGAGATTTTAAAGTGGGTGAACATATTTTTCTAAAAGTGAAAGCGAAAAGAAGTTCACTAAGATTGGGTTGCTTCCCAAAGTTGGTAGCAATATTGTGTGGGCCTTTTGAAATATTAGAGAAGATAGGGATAGTTGCATACATTCTATTATTCTCTGTAAATGTGTTGAACCTGCACATAATATATCTAGATAAACAATAATACACACATTTGCATAGAGAATTGGAGAAAGAAGAAGAAGGAAAGAAAGAATGAAAGTATTCTCATTAACCGTTGTGAATAATGAATAATTTACACATGATATACCTTGTATAACTCAATGATTCCAACTAGAGGATAACCAATTCACCATAGTGGTGGTATAGAGTGATATGGACACACACCAGCAGTTACGGGAGTGAACTACCACCTCTCAGGCAGTTACAAGAGTGAACTGCCACCTAGTTGAGTTAACTAGTCAACTAGTCTTCAATTAACTGACTGAACAAAGAGTAGTGAGGAGTTAACTTAGGGAATCAAGGCTAATGCGCTACTCTGGTTATGATACCAAGGCAAGGTCAAATTAGCATGGTGATGATCCCAATGTTGCATGGTGACAAAACCAATGCTAAATCTAAACTCAACTCAACTAGTCAAACTGAAGTGTCAATTGAACGAGAATATTCTCCAGGTGGAATATTCTCCCCTAAATTATAGGCGACTGGATAATGACTAGTTTTAACTAATAAACAAGGAAAAACCTTAGGAAAAATAAATCCTAGGTGTGTGTGAAGTAACTCCAACACCCCCCCTGAACATCACTATGGTGAAAATAAATATTGGGTCCTGGCAACGAGGTCATGTTAGGTATCCAAGTACAAAAGATACTTTGAAAATAAAGTGAGGAAAGAGGGAAAAACTCATG
>JZKD02S1514855.1:141141-155873 GCA_000966675.3 Picea glauca
TGAATTACATGTTGGGTCTGAGGATGTAGTGTATGATTTTATAAGAAATTGGGCAAGAAAACATTATCCCGACGTCGATGAACGGAGAGAAATTTTTAGTAATAAGCTATGCCCACTGATACGATTTCCAAATATGAGCAGTCTGAAGCTGAGAGAAGCTCTTTCGTGCAATGAGTTACAAACGTCAAAGGCAGTATTAGATGCACTATTTATGAAGGCAGAAGCACCCCACAAGAGATTTAATGGAAGGGCTTACAAGCTTCTACCTCTAACAGTTGTGGAGTACGATGCCCCTTACCCGCAGTGCATGGTGCTTTGGAACATCACCAGAGATGACTGCGCCCAGTTCTCATTTCCTCATACGTGGGCTCTGTATTTCCAAGATTTTCTATTTGCCGGCTTAAAATTTCGACTCTATGCTTCCCGTTTTAGTTACTCTCTGTCCCATCGTTTTACGATGCAGCTCGACGTTTTTGACAGTGACGACGGCGAAAAAGAGGATTGCGATTTCTTCATTTGGGTGGATGAAAATACGACCGCTCATCATAATATTCATAATACCGAGGATTGTGAGAAACAGAGCGGTGGTATGATTGAGTTTGAGTTTCAGATACGATCTACTAACAGCGAGGACTCTGAGTTTGAGGATGTTTTGAAATGCGTCCATCCAAAGAAGTTTCTATCTCGATGGGTAAATGTGAGCCTACCTTATCTATTTGAACCCCAGGAAGATTCGTCTCAATTCTTCATCAATGGCACTCTCTACTTCCGTCTATGGCTTACGTTGAGGCCATAGCGAATATTTAACTCGACTCTCTAATTTCATAGCAATTTTTAAAGTGTTTTGAATCTGGCAATCGGTAAAATTGATTTTTTCCTCATTGTTCAAAGTTGGGTAAAAATTTTAGTTTTTATATTACCATGTTTGATTCCTAAAATTTAGGAAGTATACATATCTTACTTTGTGGTTTGTGGATTTGGACTCTTAATCTATTAAGAAGAGATAATCTATTAAGAAGAGAAAATACATATTCTTAACTATTACAAATACAAAAATACAAAACTTTGTATATTGATAAAAGCAATTTAAATTTTCAAAATTTTAATTAATTAATAAAATATTAAATCCATATAAAACTTTGTATATTGGAAAAAACTAACCCATATAAATTTTCCAATTTTAAATTAATTAATAATGAGTTAAACTTTATATATTAAACTCATAAAACTGCAAAATGATATATTTTATTTTATTGTGTATGTATCTTAATTGTTATGTTCATAAATGATATGTTAAATATTTTATTGTGGATATACAAAGAAATTGAGAGAGCTATCATTGCATACACATAATTGAATTGTATTACACAAATTAAACTGAGATACAATATACTTAAATAAGTGTTGTCAGATCCAACTTATTCTATTCTCAACATCCTCCAACAACCCAAACCAATCTAATGGTCTTCATAAATGCCTATACCCACTCTGATGCCTCCTGAATGAGCTCTTTCTCTTCATCATATTCGAGCTTACCATTCAACTCCTTTAAAATATAAATGTTTCAGACCATCATTAATGAACTTGTACAATGGACAATATTGACAAACTCGGCTCAGCGTGGATTCCATGAGAAAAGTTGTCAAGTAATGAAGCATCCTATGGACATAGTTCCATCTGCTTTCGACTATCCGTCAGTTTCTAGAAAGGAATTCTAGGTACAGAATGTCCTCAAAATTCAATCATACAAGATGACCTCATAAGAATCGTTGTTCTTGAAACCGAGGCTCCCAGTTTATATCAAGTAACAGTTTGAGAGATGAATCTCGTGGTTCTTCATCACTCTCTAATTCTGATAAGTCATCCAAGTTGGCAATGTTTGTAGTTTCTTTGCCATTCAGAAGATCCCTACCACGAGTTCCACAATTCCAGGCTATATGTCCAATCTTGTGACAGTAGAAACATTCTCTTGAACCATTGATTCTTCTCATCTTACCTTTTGAAAATAGTGCAATTTCTTGATGACCACCTACATCTGAGTCTTCAGAATATGTTCTTTTTTCTTCAACTAACAATGATGCTACCATTCCTTCCAATGATTGTGTAGGTAATTGATGTTATACAACATTGATATATTTAGAAGATAGGTTATTCAATAGAATTTCTTTAGCATCTTCTAGATCTACCTTGGTACCTATGTCAGCTATTTGCTTAAAGAGAGACATTAACTCAATTATATGAGTAGAGAGGCAGGTCTCATCATGCATTTTGAGGCTAAAAAGTTGCAGATTTAAAGAAAACTTTGCATTCATTGCCTTTTCCCCAAATGATTTACTTAATTGCTCTCAAATTTCATTAGATTGTTTTTCCAAATCAATCAAATGCAATTGTGTGTCTGAAAGAGCCAAACCAATAATAGCTTTAGCCTTTTCTTCCTTCTTTTCCCATTCAACCAGAAGTCTAGGATCACTAGGAGCTTGTTCAATGCCTTTTACTATGCTCCACACACCTCTATTCATTAGATGCATTTGAATTTTAAATTTCCATGCATGGAAATTGAAACCATTAAACTTCTCCATAAGTATAGAATCCATTCTACCTCACAAAATATTTGCCTTGCAGCGATCTCGTTCAGATGTCAATGTCTTCAGATTCTATTTCACCCTCATATATTGACAACTCTCTTTCCACAACTGCAGTCTCTTCGACCAAGAAGTTTCTTCACAGAAACCACAATTCTAGTGGCTCTCCTCGGCGATTGACAACAACAACCTCTCCTCTAGCAGTGTGCAACTACCACGTGAACAACAACAGACAATTACCACACGGAACATCAACAACCTCCTTCAAAACAATGACCTCTCCTCGACAATTGATTTCTCTTGACGTCTTCTTCAAACAGTCCTTAACGAGTGACTGTCTCATCTCACAACAAACACCATTTCAATAGCTCTCTCTCAAATCAAATGTGCAGGCAACCTCGCTCTCATACCAACAAAGAAATTGAGAGAGCTACCATTGCATATGATCACACACATAATTGAATTGTATTACACAAATTAAACTGAAATACAACATACTTAAATAAGTGTTCTCAGATCCAACTTATTCTATTCTTGGAGAAAGATGTTGAAAGAATCTCTCAACATCCTCCAACAACCCAAACAAATCCCCAAACTTTACTAAACTACATTAATGTGAACATTATCTCTAACATATATTTCATAATGGTTATGTTAATTGTTTTAATTTTTTTTATGTTCTTTAATAAATATTAATAGTGATATGATAAAAAAGTCATTTTTTGACATTATAAATTAGTATATTTATATTTTGTGGTGTTAGTATTGGTGGTATTAATATTATTCATATTTTATGGTGTTATAGGTGATATTAATACTATTTATATTTTTTCGTAAAGCGATGTTGAATCCTTATTTGTTATATTCCTTATTTATCACATTGACATATATAAATAGGATTTAATCATAAACATTTGTATTATAAATATAATTATTTCACAAATATTTATTTTGTAAATAGTTTTTTTAATTATATATATTTATATTATTCAAACAAATAAATATTTAAGATTTATTTATAAAGCCTTAACTTACACATCAAATTTACAAATAATTATTTTGTAAATAACTTAATTGAATTATTCTTTTTATAATTTTTAAACAAATAAACACCCAAGATTTATTTATAAAACTTTTGTTCACGAACACTACAAATTCAAAAATAATTATTTTGTAAATAATCTATCTCAATTATTTATTTGTATATTATTCAAATAAGGAAATACCACTAAAATATAAATATTTAGTTTGGAAATACTCAAATTCAAATATTTACTTTTTATATTATTACCACTTCAAATAAATAAATGTTGATTACAAAATCATTCTTGACAAATAATTAAAGACAATCAATTTTAATTTATTACAATTATAAAGTTAGTGATACAAGTGATTTGAATTGAGATTTAATTAATTTATTGAAATATTTTTATTGATCTTAATGATTGTCATTATTAGGTTTTGAGCACTAGGTATGGACCTTAGCGTTGTGAACATGGTAGAAGCTATAAAATAAGCTTCTAGGAATCCAATACAAGAACAACATGTCAAACCACCATGTCTTAGTAATGATATTATTAGCCTCTATGTGTGAAATTAACACCATTTAGTACCTTTTGCCATTTTTGGATTGGTGGAATGTCTAACACATCTAAACATGTTCCTAAATCAAGATCCCACAAAATTCAATGCAGTTACATAGGTAGTGTAAATTCAAATACAATCAAAATACAAATAATATTTCGAATTATTACAAATGGAAAGGAAGAACTTGATGAAATTGGAATGATATGGGCTAAGATGATATCAAGAATTGGCCATTTGATATTATCATTTTCCCCTTGCATTTGATGTATAACCACAATCAAAATGTTTCTACAGTTTCAAAATAAATTTTGGAAGGTATGTAACATTTTAACTTCAAAAAGAACTTTGAAAGAATTTTCAAATAGATGGTGCAATTTAGACATCATTTGTATAATTTAAAATGACACATTTTCCATTCATGGTAGTGTTGATGCTTGAATTTGTCAGGACCGAAATGACAACCTCATGAGGACATTATTCCCCCTTCATTTTTAGAGGGGTGGTTCTCCTCTTTGGATAAAATATATATCTTTGAATATCTTGGAGTAGGGAGAGTGATAGACATCAAACCTCAAATCTTTATTTCTTGGATTTATATGAGAATGGTTCGTCAATAACCCAATATGATATTTATATACAACAAAATTATTTTAATCAGAAAAGATTGAAGGAGGGCTTCAATATCAGAATTAAATTGTGACCAACATCACACACAATATTCTTAATAATATATAAATACATCCATATCTTCTTCAAATGAGAGAATGATTTGATCATCTCAAATAATTTTAACAGAGTATTGCAATAAAGATCAAAAGAGAATTTGATAGGTCAACGTCAAATACTTTATATTCTGAAAATGGGGTTACAAAGCACAGGTCGAGATCAACCCCGAAACAATTCTTTGTGGAGTTCTATTCATGAAAGATATTATTCATTACAAAATATTTGACATCCATATATGTGGGTGCAAATACTCCATGATCATATAAGAAAATATCTTAGAATAATATAATAAGAACACTCAACAACTCAGCCTTGTACCCAACTTTGAGATTCGAGCATAAAACTATGAGAAGTGGTGTAGAAGAATATATATATATAAATGGAGAAGATGGAGATTTCTTTCTTTTGATCATAATCTTGATTGTGTATCCATGACTATACCTTCTTTTTCCTCTGATATTTTACCCTGCCCCTCTAGAAATATTGAATATTGGCCATTTGATGAAGCCTCTCTTCCCTTTTTAAGAAGAGATTTTCTAACTACTTGAGTAGTTAGGGTTTCTCCCTTTTAGGAATTCCCGTATAAGTTTCTTATTGAAACATTCCATTTAATAAATGTTTCATTAATTCCTCATTAATGAATTCATATCACTAATACAAGTATATTGAAAGTGGGTCCCTCTCTCTTTTTAATTAAACATTTTTTTTTTAATTTGATTAATTTTCCATCAAAAGAGGATGACTGTAACTTAATTTTATGGAAATGAAAACCAAATTTTTATATATGAAAACCACTTCTGATTTTCTCTTTATCGTCTCATATTTCCAACGATATAAAATTTTCCCAAATCTGTTACTCGAATCTCAAGATATGAGCTCGTGAAGTTGAGTTGTCATGCAAGCCCATTAAAATGAAGCTGATTGATATTTTAATTTATGAGAAAAATGTATCAACTTTCAATAATTGAAACCTATAATAACATATTCTATGTCGCAATAACTTTCCAACTGTATAAATTTTGCACGATTTCGACACCCGAAGCTCAAGTTATGGCCTCCGCGAGATCAACACTCAGCCACCGTCGATCACAATTAATGGGAAAATCTCAGCCCTTGGATTGATTTTCGTGCTTCCCTTCTCTAAATTCGACTTTTTGGTTTAAAAGTATATTCCACATGCATTGGGATATTATATTATTCATGATATATAATACTAAGTGTTTGATAACTTAGCAAGAAACACGAGAAGAGAAGAAATTATGGAGCTTGGAGGATTTGGCCCTTGGAAAATTGTCGAATAAAATAATAATTTTTTGGAATCCCGTCATCATTCACCTCATGCCCAGTCATTGATCAATCAACCATTCATATACCACCATGTGTCTCTAATAATAATATTCCACGTGTCTCCCTCCATGAGTTGTCATGTGTCACCATTCCATGCTTCCATGTGGAATGTTCTTATTGGTTCATGTTTTAAATGGGGACAAATTTGGAATAATGGTTAAGTATGGGGGAGCAAGAAGAAGGGTAAGTGAAGGGAAATTTGTAGGTAGTGGAAGTTAAGGGGGTAGTTTGTAGGTTGCGATGATGGGTTGGCGGGTTGGGGAGTGAGGTGAGTAAAGGAATGAGGGAGTCTGCGACAAGGTTTATGGTTGAGATGTAGATCACGAAACTTGGAGTGCAAAGTGAAAGTTACGGAAAATGGAGGATGAGAGCTCGAACCCACGAACATTGAAATATGACTAAGTATGGAAAGAGATATGTTGAGTGAAAATTCTAAGTATGGTAGAATTGTAATATAGGAGAGGAGAACATGATATTTTATAAAGGTTCCTCAAAATCGGACCTCTGGAGAAGACCTTGAGTAACTTAGGCATACAAAAACAAATTTCTGATCTGAAAAATGTGTGGAAAACCTGAGACTGAGCGCTACAGAGTGAACTTATGAAAGTTAAAAAATTCAATCTTCTGATATTATTTTTTTATTAATCCAAGAGTGGAAAAATATAGATGACCAAATTTTGGTCAACAGGTAGTTTAAGTATCACTTGTATAATTTCAAATGATACCTTTCACATCCATGTGGTAGTTAAGTATCATTTGTATAATTGCAAATGATACCTTTGACATTCATGTGGTATGCATATTTCAAATGACAATAAACATATGTAACTTGATTTTAAACAATTATATTGTTTGATTTTAATTTATCTATGCACTAAAATAATTCTTTTGAAATAGATTTTAAGAAGGATAATACTATAACAAAGAAAACATAGCATCCCATGAGCGCACATAAAATCACTATGTATCCTATGGAGTAGTGTAATTTACATGTCTACATTCTTAAAATAAAGTTTCAGATGCATTTAACATTCTAACTTCAAACATAGTTTTGAATTTTTTTTTAATATAATCAGTGCATGTAATTCACCTTTTTGCACCAATGTATATGTATATCCTAAACACACCAGTGCACTAATTATGGTACACATTGACAATAAACCTCCACAAAGTTCTAATTGTGAAGGTTTGCATTTCTATTTTTATATTAAACTATTTCAACTGTGTGTTTTATAAAAGGAAGATCATTGAATGAAAGAAGGAATTTTGTACATTGTAACATATATGATACTATTATCTCATGGAATGAAGAGAAGGAGGCGAGTTTTGCAACCATGAATGGTTTTCAATTGCATATGGGGCTATTCTACATGTGTAATTGAATTTTAGAGTTTCTCAAATACTATTTCATATGAACTATTTATGTGTGTGTTACTTGAGTGATCTAATGTTGTGGTTACTAAATGAATACAAGGATGGTGTTGCAGGTGTAATATGTACAACTATTTATGTTATATTTGTTGCATTATTTCTTTCATATATTACCTGTTTTTCATGAACTATTTCTGCAACCAGTAATATCATCTAATATTGTATCTATCTATTATAATTTCTTCTGTAGGATATGTTAGAAGTAGATAGCATAGATAGTTCACATTTTATTTAATTATATTAGATTTAGATTAGTAAGAATTATTTGGGGGACATTTTATTATTTCCCCACTTTTATTTTATTTTTTAGTGGCAACCAGGCCCACATACTAGTCGAAATTTGATATCCCAAACGAGAATGAGTCTAATTAGGACTTTCCATCGGGCATTTTCACTTACCTGCTTGAAAAACCATTTGGACCCGTAAATAGAAATGACCTTAAAAGGAGGTCCAAATGACAAGTTGTTCACGTGGAGTTGTTCTTGATAATTATTTTTATTAACAATGAACATCAATGTGTCTTGAATGATGTTTTATGTTCATATTTTTTACAGGAGAAAGACATGAATTCTTATCAATTAATTGAGGAAGAAATTTAGACACAGAAAACATGACATTTCTTTTAGAAAGGAACAAGTTGGAATTAATTTATATTGATCATAATTGTTGTACTATTATAACCTCTCCTAGTTTGACTGATAAAGGTCAAGAATGTTTTCCGATAGTTACTAAATTATTTATTCAACCTTCTTATTCTAAAAATTGCTCTCATTTGCTCCTATCTCCTAACCATGCGTATGTTTTGGAAGATATTTCTTCTTCCAAAACTATGTAACTTGATTTTAAACAATTATATTGTTTGAGTTTAATTTAACTGTGCATTAAAATAATTCTTTTGAAATACATTTTAAGAGAGATAATACTTGTTGGATTACTGAGAGGGGGAGTGAATCAGTAATACCATAATTATAATCCTTTTTCTCCAAATAATCCAAGTGTTATATCAATGTAGAATTATTATCCAATAATGAGCAATAGGAAATGAACAATCACACACATACACAATACACCAATGTTTTACGTGGAAACCCAAATTGGGAGAAAACCATAGAATGATTTTTCTTATATGTATTGAAGAATTACATTCATTGGAAGCACCAACTTCCTTTGTTTTCCAGCTGCAATTGGAAGGAGGCTCCAACCCCCTAGTTTCTCAGGATACAACCTGAGGGAATCTCCAACTCCCCAATTCTCTGGCTACAACCAGAAGGAGGCTACGACCCCATGTGTTCTCCGGCTACAACCAGAAGGTGGTTACAACCACCTGTCTTTTCCCCGTCCAACCGCCCTGAAGTATAAGTAGAATGATGGAACCACTATCAATCTTTCACTGTGAGATATACTGATGTACAACTGTAACAGCCTGTACCACTGACCTCTATCCAATTTGTACAACTGCCCTGTAATCAATCTGTACCTGAACTGAACATGTATCTACAAAAATTACAATAGATACACGACCTGTAGTGTTGCATCCCACGTATGTATGCACCCTATCTGTTATGCAGCTCGCGTATGTACGCTACCAAATAGTTATGCAACCCGCGTATGCCTTCTAAAAACTAGGGTTTCCTTTTCTTGAAAACTTCTGACCTTCTGTAACTTCATTCACATAGATCTGTAACTTGTCACTATATCCAGACTGTAACTGTAACCTATGCATGCATCCTCATATATAACCTTTACTCAAGACAAGTATGTCTTTCTCTAGTCATGTGTCATATAGGTATGTATAATTATGAACAAGTATAATATCCCTCACATGATCTTAGTCATCAACCCCTTTCCGATATTAAGTCTCTCAATACATCAACTACTACACAAATACAAGCTCTCAACCATGTACCATAAGAACCCTTAGCCATATTCCAAGAAATACAAGATGTGCCTCACAAGAAGTATCAATGATGAATATACCAGCATTGTATTTCTGTAGATTTGAATTATGCAGAAGATCCCATGAAGCCACTAGTCTCTCTAGGGAGAATCCTCAAATCTCCATTGCCATTCCTCATGCATACATCAAAATCCAACTATTCATAGAAATAAGACATACATTTTGAACCAATGGATGAATTTGATGTATCTGAGCACTTTAAACCTTCCTGGGATCTTGATCTCAGAATCTAGAACCTCTGCATCTTCATCTCTTTAAGTTTCCATTGATTTACCAACATGTACGCACCTTGTACATAGACAACCCGCGTCTAACTAAACATGTACGCAGCTTGTACACAGACAACCTGCGTATAACTCAACATGTACGGACCTTGTACACAAACAACCCACGTACACCTCAGAAAATAGGGTTTTGTTGTAATTTCAAGAATTTCGTCGTCAACCCTTCATGCTACCTCAGACGTTCGCCACTTCAAATGTATCCACAAGTATTTACAAGAATCTTTACACAAGAAAATAGATATACACTATGTACAAGTGTGTGTATAATGAGTGAGCCACTGAGCTTTGCCTCTTATTTATATCTTCATGTAGCCTTACACTTTCCTTATTTTAGGGCTTCTTCATTTAAAATAATTTATTTTGCAAATCACTTTGACCCTTGGGAGCTTCTATAAGACTTATGAGGGGTTTTCCAACTTCATATGGCCATAACTCTCTAACCGTGAGGAGTTATGTGACGTTCCACATACCACTGGAAACAATATGACAAGCACTATCCATCTAGGATAGGTTCACTGATAAATTCATTGTCCTTCATCTCATTATTCCTCAAATAAGCATGGTTTCTCTCACTCCATAAAGCGTCTTCCCGTGAGGGATTTCACCATAAGGGGACCACTTTGGAGTTCATCCATTTTTACTTCTTATCAATCATGACAAGACAATAATGAGTCATCTTTACATCAAACAATCTTGGGTCCATTACCCAAACCTTGTGCTACGGAGCTTTCTTCAAGGGTTGACATCAATGACAACCAACCTTAATCAACAATCTCCCCCTTTGGCATCGATGGAAACACTCTGATGCAATACTGAAATCATATCAATCATGCTCCCCCTAGAACCATGACCCTGTTTTATGTATCTGATAAATTTGCTGCCCCTGGAACCATGCCTCTGTCCTCTGCCTCATGTCCTCAAACGTGGACTCTGTATTTCCAATATTTTCTATTTGTCGGCTTAAAATTTCGACTCTACACTTCTCGTTTTAGTTACTCTCTATCCCATCGTTTTACGATGCATTTGGATGTTTTTTATAGTGACAACAGCAACAAAGAGGATTGCGATTTCTTCATTTGGCTGGATGAAAATACAACTGCTCATCATGATATTCAAAACACTGAGGATTGTGAGAAACAAAGCAGCGATATGAATGAGTTTGAGTTTCAGATATGATCTACTAACAACGAGGACTCTGAGTTCGAGGATGTTTTGAAATGCGTCCATCCAAAGAAGTTTCTTTCTCAATGGGTAAATGTCAGCCTACCTTATCTATTTGAACCCCAGGAAGATCTGTCTCAATTCTTCATCAATGACATTCTCTACTTCTGTCTCTGGCTTACACTGAAGCCATAGCAAATATTTAACTCGACTCGTCTAATTTCATAGCAACCTTTTAAAGTGTTTTGAATCTAGCTATCCAGAAAATTGATTTTTTTTAATCAATTTTGGTTCAAATTCGGGTGAAAACGTTAGATTTCGTTTCACCATGTAAAAATTTTAACGTCACCGACAAGCTAATCATCAAATTGGTCTGGTGTGTGAGACTTCTTTAGCCAGCCAGATTTGATTGGTAAAGTCTACGGAGGTATACATATCCTACTTTCTATCCTCTCTGGACTCCTTCCTCCAGATTTGACTGGTAAAATCTACTGAGGTATACATATCCTATCATATCCTACCCCTCTGGTTTTGAACTTATAACCTCTTAGAAGGAAACACATATTCTTAACTATTAGGCATACAAAAACACACATATTGAATCTAGATAAAACTTAATATATTGGTAAAAACAATTTAAATTTTCTAAACTTTTATTAATTAACAAAATTTTGAATCTAGATAAAACTTTCTATATTGAAAAAAACTAACCTATTTAACTTTCTATATTGAATTTTAAATTAATTAACAATGAGTTAAACTTTGTATATTAAACTTATAAAACTGCAAAATGATATATTTTATTTTATTGTGTATATATCGTTCATAAATGATAAATATTCTATTGTGGATATATTATAATGGTTATGTTGGCACAAGATACTAAACGGTTTCAATTTCACACATAGAGGCTAAGAATATCGTTAGACATGGTGGTTTGAAAGGTCGTTCTTGCATTGGATTCCGAGAAGATTCTTTTAGGGCTTGGATCATGTTCGCAATTCTAAGTCCCATTCCTAGTTGCTCAAAACCTAATAATCACAATGACTATAATCCATAAAAATATTCCAATTAATTAATTAAATTTTAATTTAAATCACTTTTATTTATTTATTGCTTTATAATTATAATAAATTTAAAATAATTCTCTTTAATTATTTGTCAAGAATAATTTTGTAGTGAGCATTTATTTATTTATGGGAAGTTATTTGTCAAGAATAATGTTGTAGTCAGCATTTATTTATTTGAAGTGGTGATAATATAAAAAGTAAATAATTAAATTTAAGTATTTGAAAATTAAATATTTATTATTTGGTGATATTTTTTTATTTGAATAATATACAAATAAATAATTGAACTGAGTTATTTATTTGTTTAAAATTTAAAAAAAATAATAATTCAATTAAATTATTTACAAAATAATTATTTGTGAATTTGTTATATAAATTTTTTAAATAAATCTAAAATAATTTTGTGTAAATTTATTATGTAAACTTGATAAATAAATTTTAAATATTTATTTGTTTGAATAATATAAATATATATAATTAAAAAAAATATTTACAAAATAAATATTTGTAAAGTTGTTATATTTAAAATACAAATGTTTATAATTAAATCCTATTTATTGGTGGAATGTCTAACACATCTGAACTTCCTAAATCAAGATCCCACAAAATTCAATGCACTTACAAAGGTATGTAAATTCAACCACACAACAAAAATATAAATAATATTTCGAACTATTAGAAATGGAAATGAAGAATTTGATGAACTTGGAATGATATGGACTAAGATGATATCAACAGTTGGTCATTTAAGATTAGGATTTTTCCCATGCATTTAATCTATAACCACAATTAATATGTGTCTACATTTTCAAAAGAAATTTTGGAAAGTATGTATCATTTTAACTTCAAAAAGAATTTTGAAATAGATGGTGCAATTTAGGCATCATGTATATAATTTAAAATGACACATTTTCCATTCATGGTAGTTTAAGTATCATTTATATAATTTCAAATGATACCTTTTACACTCCTGTGGACCTTAAGTATCATTTGCATAATTTCAAATAATACCTTTCACATTCATGTGGTATGCATATTTTAAATGACAATAAACATATGTAACTTGATTTTAAGCAATTATATAGTTTGAGTTTAATTTATGTGTGCACTAAAATAATTATTTTCAAACAGATTTTAAGAGGGATAATACCATAACAAAGAAAAAATTTCATCCCATGAGCACATAAAATCACTATGTATCCTATAGAGTAGTGTAGTTTACATGTCTATATTCTTAAAAGTATGTTTCAGATGCATGTAACATTCTAACTTCAAACATAGTTTTGAAGATTTTTTTAATGTAATCGGTGCATGTAATTCACATTTTTGCACCAATATATATGTATATTCTAAACACATCGGTGCACTAATTATGGTACACATTGAAAATACACCTCCACAAAGTTCTAATTGTGAAGGTTTGCATTTCTATTTTTATATTAAACTATTTCAACTGTGTTTTTATAAAAGGAAGATCAGAATGAAAAAATGGCGTTTGTCCATTGTAACATATATGATACTATTATCTCATGGAATGAAGAGCAAGAGGTGAGTTTTGCAACCATGAATGGTGTTCAATTGCATATGGGATTATTCTACATGTGTAATTGAATTTTAGAGTTTCTCAAATACTATTTCATATAAACTATTTATGTGTGTGTTGTTTGAGTGATCTGATGTTTTGGTTACTAAATGGATACAGGGATGGTGTTGCAGGTGTAATATTGCAGGTTACTAAATGGATACGTTTATATCTGTTGCATTATTTCTTTCATAGATTACTGTTTGTCACGAACTATTTCTGCAAACCAGTAATATCATCTAATACTGTATCTATCTATTAGAATTTCTCATGTAGGATATGTTAGAAATAGATATCATAGATAGTTTACATTTTCTTTAATTAGATTAGATTTAGATTAATAAGAATTATTTGGGGGACATTTTACTATTTCCCCCTTTTTCTTTTAATTTTTAGTGGCAACCAGGCCCACATACTAGTCAAAATTTGATATCCCAAACAAGAGTCCATCTAATTAGGACTCACCATCAGACATTTTTCCTTACTTTATTGACAAGCCATTTGGACCCATAAATATAAATGACATTATAAGTGTAATTTTTAAACCTGTGAAATAAAGCAATGCATATAGATTATTAAGAAAAACATAATTTAATCAATGGCTCATACACAGAGTACGCAAAGATTTTATACCGGAAACCCTCAACCGGGAAAACCTTTCTTATATTGATATCTCGAATTTCACCATTCACCATACAATATATACAATTTTTTTAGGTATTCTATAGATACCAAAACCCTAATCCCTTAATCCGGGATTAATTTAGCAAACCGCTAAAAATAGCAAAAACCGCCCCCAAAAAAAATTCAGGGCGCTGCCCCAAATGCTGCGCGTAACCAGGGGGGCATAGCTACCCCTACCTCCCCCTAGGAAATCACCTGACGCACATGAAAGAAAGAAAACTACTAGAGGGATTGTTAGGTGCAGTTTTCGAATCTAACACGCACACACACACACACACATGCAAAGAATATAACACATACCCAACATTCTCCCACTTGTT
>JZKD02S1514855.1:164077-178563 GCA_000966675.3 Picea glauca
AAATGTAGAACACCCAGGGGGGTATGAAATTCAATCTAGTCCATCGATCAAGGTGGCCGTCCCTGGGCCGTTCAGATCTACATAAGTGTTAATCACGATTCCGGACCCCCCCCCAACGTTAAATTCCGGAAGGTGAGGGGGGGTCCAGAATTATTATCCTCCATTGATTAGTTTGGATATGCAATGGATGGGGCGCTAGTGTATGGAATATGCGCGGGAGTGTAAGTGGGGTATGACGCAACGGGGATAGGAAGTGGAGGGTGACGTGAGGGGGATGGGTGAGTGGAGTATTACGTAGGGGTGAGGTAGGAGGGGGGTTGAGTGGAAAATGACGTGAGGGGGTAGGTGAGGTATACTTAGGTTAATGTGAGTTTTAAATTTTAGAACCTTTCCATTTGTCATTCATGAAATTAAATGCCATATGCCCTCGACTGTCAGTTTCATTTGAACGATGCTTCAAATACCATATCCGTGAACCAGCTCATCAACCATTGGCACATTCAATTTCATTCGACTCAGTTCATTCTGAAACGCTGCAAACAAATCACCATCCGTGTATCTCAAACTATCAATTGCACCCTGTCTTGAAAACTCCACTGCCTGTGCAATGGCTTGTACATCAACCTCTTTGAACTGAGGAGCTTCATAAAATGACTCTTGAAGTGTTGCAGGAGGATCCCATTCTTCTGAAAACAATTTCTTGCTAATATGAGAAATGGTGGATGTAAAAGATTGGCGGTAGCAGTATCCATTGTGTACACTTAGCAGATATATTAGTGTCTGTGAAAATAATGGATCATAAGCCCGTAGACGTTCTTTCATTGTTGATGCCACTAAGGATGCTAACTCGGATCTCCCTTTTTTTTTTAGACCACTCTTCTGCCACTGGTGAAGTTTGGTCGTCCTTGTCATATATAAAATCCAATCTTACCCGCTTGAACTCCTCATAAGCTTCCTAGAGAGGAGTAGCAACAATATTTAACTGAATGTGTTTTACTGATGCACTCTCCTCTGGTCTTGCCAAGGCCAGCAGTGTCTCTTTCAAAGGTTTGAGCAAATTTTGATAACTTGCAGCAAGTGGACCCAAGTCAAAGCGTGTCACTCTGAGAGCCCCCGCATAATTCCCATCCTCTACCAACTTAAGGAACTCCACCTGAATAAACAACAGGCAATCATCTGAAGGCTTCCGAAACTTCGGAATGACATTAGTAATCTTACACGTATTAGCTTAGAACATAAGCACAATGCTTCAGACTCCATTACTACCTGCTTCAGTTGAAATAACAGAATAGGATTTTGATCAGAAAAATGAGGGTTCCAATCCTTAATTTCATGAACAACCTTCACAACCATACCCTTGGTCACCAGTTCTCGCATCTCCTGTACAATTTGAAATTTATCCACACCATAACTCTTTGAGTAGTCCTGTTGAGTACATTCTTGGTCCTCGTTACAGTGCAACCCGTCTTCTATATGTGGTTGTGTTGAAATGATGAGCAAGCGGTCTAGGAGATTAATGTATATACAATGTGGGGACTGGTACGCCCCTCGGACACCTGCGTAGTCGTCTAGCCATTGCTCGACACATAAGCTATGGTTTACACCTGGGTGCGTAGGGTGACTATGTGTTTTTTATTTTTAAAATTTTGGGGGACTAATCCCACATGCATGCGGTAGACTCACGATTTGGCATTTATATAAGCCAGCAGTTACATACTGTATCGATGAAGTGAGCCCGAGGCTTGGGATTTGGAGTTAGGTGTTGGCGATGGCTTTGGCTTGTGTGTCTGCTCTTGGTGCATGAAATGGCACATATCCCTTGGTGTCGAGCATTAGGAATTGGCCATAGGCCAATATTATTTTGCTTAAAATTTTGTTAATTTTTTAATAAAACTATGCACAAAGGCAAAGGCCAAGGGGCCATTTTTTTGATAAATTTACCAAACATAGATTATAAAACCCAACTTAGGTTCATAAATCCAAACTTTACATTTGACCCACAAGAATAAAAAATTTTCCATTCAAACCAATCCACAATTTGTTGCTAAAAATGCACCGGAATTCACCTTGAAGCTTGTGCACAAGCACTCATCTTATGCTTGGTCAGTGTTGGGTGCTTTCTGCCGCCTTCGCCATGCATCATGAGCGAACACATATGCTTCGTCATCACGGGAGAAATGCCAAATCAATCAGTCGAAGAATCGAATCGCCTATAATTATAGGACCCCAACAAGATCTACCTGTAGATTTAGGTCTCCCCCCCGAAGGCTTACCAGGATTCCTGTCTTGGGTACAACCTCTTACAAATAAAGCATCTGTTCTATGACTATCCATGCTTTTCCACCTCATCTCTTTAGATAACAAGGATGAAACTACATCCTCATACTTCAATGTAGATTGAGTGGTACTACCAATTGCTACAACCAGATTATCCCAAGAGTCTGGCAAAGAACGTAATAGAGTAATACACTTATCTTCTTCTGCAATCGTAATATTAACAGAGACAAGTTGACTTACCAGAGGATTAAAGGCATTTAGATGTTCTGTCACAAAATCTCCATCTTCCATCCTAAGATGATACAACTTCTTTCAAAGAAACAACTTGTTTACCAGGGACTTTGATTGATACAAATTCCCCAACTTATCCCATAGTTCCTTCGCTATAGATTCTCTCGAGACATTCAACAACACCGAATATGACAGGTAGAGTCAAATAGTACTCCTTTCTCTTCTGTCCAACTTCTCCCAATCTACCTTTGACATACCAGTAGGTGGTGTACTGGTAGTTTGTGTACTAGCAGGTTGTGTACTAGTAGCCTATGTGCTAGTAGACGGTGTACCAATAGGCTGTGTACCAGGATCCACAACGATCCATTATTCTTTTTCTACAAGAAGGTCCTCCATATTCAACTTCCATAGCTCAAATTTTTTACCGTTGAACTTCTCTATCTCCATTCTAGAAGATCTTACCATTCCTCTCTCTGCACTCAAATCACCATTGCAAAATCTCCCATTAAACCTAGGTTTATCACAGGCCCAAGATAAAATTGATCTCTCAAGACCGAGCCAAACCATTGGCAACAAAGGCATCCCTATGAAGCCAAAAATGAGCTCTGATACCACATGTAAGTTTTAAACCTGTGAAGTAAAGCAATGCATATAGATTCTTAAGCAAAACAAAATTTAATCAATGGCTCATACACAGAGTACACAGAGATTTTATACTGGAAATCTTCAACCGGGAAAACCTTTCTTATATTCATATATTGAATTTCACCATTCACCATACAATATATACAATGTTTTTAGGTATTTCGTAGATACCAAAACCCTAATCCCTTAATCTAGGATTAATTTAGTAAACCACTAAAAATAGCAAAATCTGCTAAAAATAGAAAAAACCGCTAAAAATAGCAAAAACCTCACAAAAAATAATTTTGGGGCACTGCCCTAGGATATGGCTAGGGGCCGAAGGTTGGGTATAAGTAGGGGTGGGGGGGGGCATACCTACCACAGACACAGTTGTTGAATTTGACGCGCCCACACACACACATGCAAAGAATATAAAACATACCCAACAATAAGGAGGGCCAAATGACAAGTTGATCTTGTGGAGTTGTTCTTGATAATTATTTTTATTAACAATGAACATCAATGTGTCTTGCATGATGTTTTATGTTCAGATTTTCTAAAGGAGAAAGACATGAATGATTATCAATTAATTGAGGAAGAAAATTAAGACACACAAAACATGACATTTATTTCAGAAAGGAGCAAGTTGGAATTAATTTATATTGATCATAACTGTTGTACTATTATAACTTCTCCTAGTTTGAATGATAAAGGTCAAGAAGTTTTTATGATAATTACTAAATTATTTATTCAACCTTCTTGTTCTGAAAATTGTTCCCATGTTCTCCTATCTCCTAACCATGTGTATGTTTTGGAAGATATTTCATATTTACATATTTTAGAGGAATAAAATAACAATGTTGATCAGTTAACTATAGAAGAAGAAATACACACACAACACATATCATTTTCAAAACAACAATTGATATGTTGCTAAAAAAAGGGAGAAGATTTTGTATAGAAAAAAATCACTAGTATGGATCCTACCAATTCACAATCAAAACCAATAATCAATGTGTTTAAGAAAGAAGTGATACCATTTAAAGAGACTACCTTAGAAAATATTTCTCTTTTTAGAGAGGCATTTCATTTTCTTAATTCTTCTACTTATTATTCTTTATACCCTAATCATTTTGATGATTGTGTTGTGTAGGAAACTATTTAGGATATTTTTCAAACTCAAGATACATGTCCAAACCTCAAAAAAGTATGAGGTGTTCATAATGTACATATAGAAGAAGGAGAGATGCAACCCCTTCCCATGAATTTATTAATCTTCTTCCTTATTAACTTTTTACAAGGGAGGAGGGAAATGCTATAACAAGCCTATTTCTAGATGAGTCTTCTATTGACTTGCCTACATTTATGTTTAATAGAGAATCTTCTTGTACAAGTAGCCAATTAGTTGAGATAAATGACATTAACGACTGCCACCATAGTATTAATGATATGTCTTATACCATCATGGAGGATAGTCCATGTATACTATTAAATCCCACTAATTCATCTCAAGTTGTTGGTTATTTGAAGTATGAGCCCAGGGAGGCTTGCCAAGAAAATGAGTCCCTTTGATCTAGACCAATGGTTATGTCATGCCCTCATTACTTTGGCTTGTCTTCTGAAAGTTGTGATTTTATCAACACTAAGGCTCTCTCACAAAGTCGAGGAAATTTCATATATGATTCTCTTAAGGTATGCTACTCTCTCATGAACTCCCACCACCAATTGTTTTATAACCATTGCATATTTTATGAAATAATTGAGGCATGGTTGGGGGAATCTGTTATAACTTACATCAATACTGAGAGGGGGGGTGAATCAATATCGTATCATATTTCTTAATTTTATTTCCTTTGCAACAAATTAAGTTGTTTAGATGTGATTTCTTAATCAAAAATACATGAAAAGAACAAAACATAACACATAAAACACATTAGACTAGAAATTTTACGTGGAAACCCAATGGGGGAGAAAACCACAACACATATTTCTTTATGTTCTTCTACAAGCACCAACTTACAATTTACAATTTTGTTTTCTTGATAGGCACCCACATGTCGAAATGAGGGCACCAATCCTCTCAGGAACCAATCTGTCACAGATAATGAGGACATCAATCCTCTTAGGCACCAACCTGACACAAATGAGTACACCAATCCTCTCAGGAACCAAAATGTCGCAAACAATGAGGACACCAATCCTCTCAGGCACCAACCTATAGCAGATAATGAGGATACCAATCCTCTATGAGCTTCAACTCACCCTAGCACCACCCTGCCACCCTGAATTCAGTTTTAAAATGTTCTTATATAACTTGACCTTTCTCGACAAAAAATAATCTAATAGTTTTGTTGAACAATTGTAGGTCCTTTTTCTTCTCTTTTCATCTGCACCAAAAATCAAATAGAGTGCATCCATATTTATAGTTTTTTTTCCTAAGTTACCCTTCCTATATGTGGACGCATAACAATTACATTATGGACAAATTTTGACCAGATCAATCTTTTTTTAGTTACACTTATGTCTAAATAAAGTATGTGGATGCATGAAAGTTACATTGTGGACATATTTTGACCAAATCAAATCCAGTTAATTATATGTGGACAAAATTATGTTTCAAACATTTTGACTAACTCAAACAAACCAAATATTTCTTGTTTTACCAAATCACTCATTGTCACATCAATTCACATTCTGGTTTACAAAGAATCTACTACGCGGTTAGAATAAGGGTGCAAGATATAGATCACAAGTCTTCAACCTGTCACACTTGCCTTGCAACATACTCACCCAGTCACCCCACCAGATTATGAGCTTCCGTGGTGACTCCAAATTTTCACTCATCCAATTGTAATCCACTCTATCACTAGTTGCTTTGCTCAAGGCACCCTGCAATCTTTGCACATCCTTCGTTGCACTATAGAAAAAACATCCATTGATACACTCTGTAATTGTGGACAAGGGAATTTTTCACAGTCTACTTTACTTATGAACTGCATTGTAGGTCATCCTCCTATTCTGTGTGCACTCTTGATAGACTCAATCACTTATGTGAATTATTTTGCATCATTGATCCCTTCGTACTTCAATCCTTCTATGCACTTTTGTTTTCAACCTTTCACAATTTCTTCTAGGAGTCTGTTTCATGTGGATCTACGATAGTACACTAGAAAGAATCCTTCCACGCACTTCCTCTGTATGTGTAGAAAGAATCCTTTTGTGCACTTCCTCTACCTGTGCACCAACTTTGTGCCATACTTTATGTGCACCATGTTGACATCGGTGACAACATATGCTCCACAAAATCCCCCTTTTTCATTGATGGTAACTCTATTGTTGAGTTTCTCCCTTTGTCAGTGTGTTCCTCTGGCCTTCACTTCCCCTTGTTGTATGCTCCTCTTTGTCACAAGTTTATTTTTCTCCCCCTTCGGTATCAATGGAAAAGGGATCTTCCCTATTGAGTACGCATATCCTGAGAGTGAATCTCCCTGTCTGAATGTTGTATTCATGCTGCTCAATTTCTTGTGCTACTCCCCCTGATGATGCACATGTATTTCAACATCCTCTAACCTATCATAAAGGTTATGCGCCTTAATGAGGAGTGGGAAGGAATCCCAACTTCTCTCTGAGATACCCAAAGGAATCCCTAGGTAATGGCTTGGTAAAGATATCCACGATTTTCTATTTGGAAGGAACATATTCTAGTTTAACCACCTGATCCTGAACCTGCTCTCTGAGAAAGTGATACTTGATGCGTATATTCTTAGTTTTAGAGTGTTGAACATGATTTAAAAAAAATATTAATAACACTTGTATTGTCACACATGTTGAAAATAGGTTGATCACAAGGAACTTGAATATCCTTGAGATTGGTATTTATCCACAATACTTGCATACAATAGGATGTTGCAACTATATACTTTGCTTCAAATGTAGAAAGGAAAATGGAAGTTTGTATCTTGCTGAGCCAGGATACTAAAAAAATGCCAAGGAAGAATCCACCTCCATTAGTTCTTTTTCTATCATCAATAATTCCTTCCTAATATGCATTTTTATAATCTTTGAGAATGAGGTCTGTGTTTTTTGGATACCAAAATCCATAATCAATAATGCCTTGCAAGTACCTGAATATTCTTTTGACTGCAAGAACATGTGTTTCCTTGGGATTAGACTGACACATGCCTACCAAACCAACAACTTGCATAATGTCAAGCCTTGAAGCTGTGGGATAAATTAAACTTCCTATCATGGACCTATACATTGTTTGATCTATTTATGGAGCATCATCATCTTTGTTGAGTTTGCAACTGGTAGTCATGGGAATGTTGACTGGTGTGCAATTTCCCATGCCAAACATTTTCAATATTTCCTTGAGATATTTACTTTGAGAAATGAAAATTCCTCTTTCTAATTGATGGATCTATAGACCTAGAAAGAAGAAGAGTTATTCTAAAATGGATATCTCAAACTCTTGCTACATTGCAACTGCAAACTTCTTACTCATTAGTTCAATGTTACTACCAAAAATAATATCATCAACATATACACTAATAATTAACAAGTCATTACCTTCAACCTTGATGTTTAAGTTGTTATCAATTGTTCCCTTTTTAAAATCTTGCTAGTGTAGATACTTGTCGAGTCTATAATACCAAGATCTTAGAGTATGTTTTATTCCATACAAGGATTTATTTAATCGACATACATAATCCTTTTTGTTAGTTAATAAAAAACCTTCTTGTTGGCCCTTGACCAAGTTTTGAGGATTCTTGGTCATGTTTGACCCAATTTTGGGACTTCGAAAAGCTGTCAAAGGCAGAGCACAAGACGAAGAGGAGATCGTGGGATCTCGACCCCTTTTAGGGCCCTTTTTGGGATTTGGGATTATGTAATGGGTATGGGAATGTTGGCCCATGGCTTTACCCATGCTTAGCCTATTTTGTATGTATAAATAGAAGGCTAGGCAGTGTAAGAAGTAGTTATTGCAAGTTGGCTAAGTGCTAAAGTTGGATCTGTGTGATCAAGGATTTTAGATGCTTCGTGCATACTATGTGAGACTTGCAGAGATAAGTACAAGTAATTGTAAGAGATTGTAGAAGGTTGTGTGCTTATATATACTCAGGGAAGGAGGATCTAGAGAGCTACGCAGATCTCCTATCCTATGCGGAGTAGGGTTTTTGAGGCTCCGTTCATGTAAATGATTGAAGAAGATAATAAAGAAGAGAAGAGTTGGTGGACGTAGCCCCAGGGTGGGGGTGAACCACGTACATGCTATGTTGCTCTTCTTTGTGCAATGTGTTGATGTGCTTGTATGTTAATGTGCTTAGTAATTTCATATAGATGAATGATTTGTCGATGCTTAGTGCTTAGTAGTATGGATGAATGTTATATATGACTTATATACATGTTCTTAGTGCTGAATCTGTTAAGATCTGATATGTTTCATCATGCTAAGTGTTGTTAGATGCTAGATCTGGTTGAATACTACATTGTGTTGTAATTAGGGTTTAACTGTGCTGTAAATAAGAACTGAATATTGATAAATATAATTGTTGAATTCTCTGTTAAGTGATTAGAATCACAGATCTATGTCCCAGATAAGGTTGCAGACACTGGAGTCCTACAACCACCCCTACCTCTACCTCAGGTGAGACTTCATATGCTTTGCAGGTGTTGTCGAAAGGGCTAGTAGTCAGGGTTTTGTTGGTGCGTTGTTGTAGCGTTGAACCCTGGGTCTGCCCCTGTGCCAACAAATGGTTCCATTTCTGGGACCTGAAATTGTGATTGCTGGGAATTGAGGAAAAAAGAATCTTTGTGCAAAGACCTGACCTAAAATTGTGAAAGCTCTGTGCATAGATCTATCGCTCTAGTGTGCAGTATTCTACTTGATTTGTGAAGCTTTGTGCTAAAGAAATAAGTTCGTTCTGAAGAAAAGAGGTAAGATATTAACGCTTTGTGCTCTGATAAAGGTAAGGATAGTGAAAATTTTTAAGATCTGGAAGCTTTGTGCTCTGTTGAAGATAAGATTAGTGGAAATTTTTGTTTCTAAAGTATGGATCTAGGTATGTTTGATAAGATTTCTCCTAGCTTGAAAACTAGGGCACTAATAGAAAAAATAAGATTTGATATGAGTAGATCTAATAAGAATAGTGAAATATATCTTATACCTATGCATAGAAAGGATGTTTGGAATAACAAATGGATGTAGGATCCCAAAAAGATTTTTTTGCAGGTTAGTTATCATGATCCTAGTGCACAGAACAGGAAAGGATGGGGATCCTTTAAGAGAAAGAGAGGATTAACCCTTTGTTAAAGTTGCAGAAGACCGGGACATTTGGCTAAGGAATGCCCTAGAAAGAGACCTAGTTGCCTCTGTTGCAAAACTATGGACCATGAAGTGTTGGATTTCTCTAGAATGATTGCTAAGGTTGAAAGAATGAATATGAACCAAGAAAACCCTAAGGCAAATCCAGAAACTGAGATTATGACAGAACTCTAGAAAGAATCAGAGAAAGTATTACTACAGATGCAAGGAACCCTCAATGATCACCGACATGTCAGTTTATCATAGGTCTTTAAAGAAAAAGAGTACATTGAATTAAGAATAGGAGACTTCGACATTGACTTTGTTTTGGATGAGGAAACACAGGTGAATATCATGATAGAAAGAACTTGGGAAGCTATAGGAAAGCCTTTTATGATTCCTTCATTGGGAGGAATAGGATTATTCAAAGGAAAGATGATAACCCTATGTGGAAGACTTACCATGATATCTATGAGTGCTCATGGAACTTCAACAAAGGAAGAATTTCAATTTGTTAAATTTATTGAGAGCAACGCTCCATTTTCTATGTTATTAGGAAAATCATGGATTGAAAAAGATCAGGCCAGAAAGAAAGAAGAAGAAGTCTTAGAACAAAAGAAGAAAGAGTTGAAAGATTTCATGACTAGGAAAGAACCTCAACAACGAGAAGTTACTTTGCCGAAAGAAGATAAGAATCAGAATGGAAAAATGAATTCCGAGACGAAGCTCACTGGAAAGAAGGCTAGAAAACTAAGTAATAAGAGAGATAATATTGAAAAGTTATAGAAGGTTCCCGAGGGAACTTTGTAGAAGGAAAATTTTCAAAATTGGATCTTTGCTAGAATATCAGAACAACGTCACATGGCACTTCGCCATGGTGAAGCAATATAGCCAGTAGAGACAGTATAACTGTTCGACCAATGGCTCGAAGGAGTAGAAAGGCATTTATGATCATAAAGTTCACCACCAGACCGTTGGGACCGCGCCACAATGGATAGAACTGAGTTAATGAAGGATTTGCACCCGTTGCAAGAGATCTGTTGCCAAGTTATCTATTTATCCCATCGTGCCACACAACGATAACACTTTTTCTATCTGTGAATCTAAGCCCGCATACTAGTTGAGTTTGCACAGTGATCATCGCACTATTTCCATCTACTCTGTTGCATTACCCAATTACTCTTAGAACCTGACTTATTTAACCATGAGCGTGCATGTTAGACGAGCTTAGCACTGCAGAGAAAATTGTCGAAGACATTCTTATTGACCTAATGTATGAAAGAGTAATGTCTGAAAGAGCGATGTCTACAAGTATTCAAGCACCATTGACGAAAGGACCGCAAGCCTCTCCATCTACTGCTTGCGGAGTTGGATCATCCCGACCATCAGCAGAAAAGAGAACGAAACACAGAGATGACCTAGCCAATGTGAAGATGATCTTGTCCATATTGCCCGATTACATCCCACCTCTGGCTGGGGCAATGAGTTGAGATAGTGTGCCAAGAGAATTCGAGTACACCATGGTTACTGCATACCTCCCGAAGGGGATATGTGCAATTTGTGCACAATAGGATAAGATCACAACGTTGAAGTTCAGTGACTTCAACCTCGGAGATCGCAAAAACTACAGTATGCTTGCCCCATATAAGTACCTGACCAAGATGAAGGGAAATAACTCAAAGATAATCCCTCAACTGTGGACAATGAACCTCGTGCAATTCACTCTGTTAAATGTCATGAATATCCCACACTTTGGAAGGCACCAGGAAGTGAATGCCTGTGTCAAGTTATTGCTTTCATGTTACCATGGTGGATACCTATGGCTAGACCGTCGGATTACATCCGACCCGACATTGATCCATAGGAACACAGTCTTGAGTATGCAAGATCCCAATCCACAAGAGTTCTATCGAGGAAAAGCCACAGACCGCACACTAGCACAAAAAATAAGGATACATAGGGCGATGTCGAAAAGGGAATGCGAGGCTACAAGGTGGCTTCCATCCAGAATGGAACAGTGCACCTCACCTTTCAGTTAATTTTAGGATATTTAGTAAGAAAGAACAAACCTACGTAGGTCACAGGCTTTGTTGTTGACCTCGCGGGAAAGTGCGTAGAAGGTTTGCAGATGAACTGGGCGAAGTACCTAGTGAATCAGATGGAGCTAGAATGTTGCAAAGCCCAAGATCAAGGCTATGAGTTCCATTTCATCTGGATCCTAATCCTTACCACCTTTGTTTCCTAGGAGATGTCGGAAGGTGCGACCTTTCCAGATATTGAACCGTTCTAACCGCTCGCTGCAAAGTTTGTTACCCTTTGGTACTCGAGTGATATGAACAAACAGTGGCAGTCTAATCCAGATTTTATGAGTAGAACGAAATGAATACAGATTATTAACAGGTGCTTAACACAAAATAACAGAGATACAGTAAAACTGGTTTTCTATTCAATAACGAAATAAGCTGAAACTATAAAATGCAGCAGAAACAAGCTTGCTAGAATGGTGGCGGCTTATCTCTGAGAAGAGATGTGATGGCAGCACTCATTCACAAGAAGAAGGTTACAATGAGGCTCTGAAGGCCTTTTTACAATAATTAAGAATTCCAAAAACCCTATACATCCAAAAACCTAACCCTAGGAGATGAAGCGTCAAAATTCATGTGGGCCCCGTTTGGGTAAGCTAGTACATCAACTTCTCGGGGTCGTAACTTTTGCATACGATCTTCGTTTTAGGCATGTGATAGCCCATTGGAAAGGTATCATCGAGGAGATTCATTTTGGGGGATCAATAATGCATTTGGATATCATTAAGGAGCTCAATACCAAAAAACCTTCATTTAGGCCCTCAAAATGGCCCTGGAAGTAAAAATTGCTAAAAATAGTAAATTGCCAAAAATGTCAAAAAACTATTTTGAGCTAGTTGGAAAAGGTGGGTGGCCACCGATATCCATATGGATCAATCCTCCCTCCTTAGGAAGAAATGGTCTCCATTGCATTGAGGTCCCCCATTAGATGAGGAAATTTCTGCTGAATTTGGCCCCGGGTGAGCCACTTGCCTTGGTGCAGGAGCTGCCCTGCTTTGATGACTCGATAAAGCTGGATCCTTTGTTGTCGACTGACCTTGATCTGTCTATCAAAAATATGATCATTGGATGCCTGTTGTATGCAGTCGGGGTTGAGCTCTATTGGTTTCAGTTTTTCTGCTACTTCTGAGGTGTCCAATAATGGTGGGAAATAAGGGCAAAGGAGATCCACGTTGAACACTGGGTATAGGCCAAGGAAAGGAGGAATGTTGAGCTCAAAATAATTATCCCCCATGGCCTTGGTGATAGTGTACGGTCCATAATGGAGTGGGAAAAGCTTCCGATGGGGTCCTGTAAGGCATTCTTTCTGCAAGTGCAACCAAACTGTGTCGCCCACCTGAAACTTATGCGGCACCCGATGTTGATCATGGTGTTGTTTGTACTTGTCATTGGACTTCTGTAGGATATCCTGAACCTATTGGCGGATGTGCTGGATCCGCTCAATGAACCAGGTGGCTTTGTCAGCTTCATTTGGAGCAAGAGATGAGTCAGTCGAAGTGACCACAAGGGGAAGTGCAACATCTATGGGACCCAATGGTTGGAATCCCAACCCCACTTGAAAGGGGTTGTGGACGGTTGATCTATGCAAGGCTCGGTTGTAGCTATGTTGGACATAGGGAAGGCTCTCATCCCATGTGTGAGGGTTCTTTGAATTATACATGTGAAGGATATGCACAATCATTCGATTTACAAGCTCGGTTTAGCCATCTGTCTGGGGGTGGAAGGCCATGGATTTGGTGAGCTTGGTGTCCAGCAGTGACTAGAGGCTCGACCAAAATGTGTTGAGAAATCGACTATCCCGATCTGATACAATGGTTTGTGGGATTCCAAAATGTACCCAAACTCGTTCAAAGAAGAGCTTGGCAGTGGCCTCTGCAGTGATGCTCTTCTTACAGGCAACCAGAATCGCCATCTTAGAAAATGATCAACAACCACAAAAACACAGTCATTTCCCCGCTTGGTGGATCGGAGGCCCGACATGTAGTTCATTGAAATGGATTCCCATGGCCTGTCAGGAGTAGGAAGAGGGGTGTACAGGCTCTGTTTCTTAGTGGTCGGTTTGGCAATAACGCAGGCAGTGCAGGACCTGATATACTTGTTGACCTCCTGTTGAAGTTTCGGCCAGTAGAAATGTTTTTGTAGCATCTCCATTGTCTTTTCAACGGTGAAGTGTCTTGCCACCCGACTGAAGTGGTCTTCCCAGATCATCTTCGCTCACTCACTTGATGGAACACAGATATGACCTAGAGGACATAACAACCCATCCTGAAGATGGAAATTATCGACAACTGCATTTGCACCCAACATTTGGTAGATGGTGGCGAAGTCGGGGTCTGTCTCATAGAGTTGGGGCCATCCAGATGTCTCATGGCCGTAAGAGTCTACCACCGTGGTGAGTGCTGCGACTGGCGGTCTGTTGAGGCAATCAGCGACGCGATTGGTGATTCCTTTTTTATACTTGATGTTGAGGTGGAATTGCTACAAGTATGTGGACCACTTTTGATGGCGGTCATTCTGCAGTTTTCCCTGTGTCTACATGAACTGCAGTGGCTTATGATCAGTGTGGATGACTGTCTCCTTCCCAAGAATGTAATGTCTCCACTGGCATCATGCTTGCACAATGGAGTACATTTATTTTTCATAAGTAGGGTACTTATGGACAGTACCAGACAGTGTCTCACTATAATAGGCCATGGGGTGGTCGTGCTGAGTGAGAACGGTGCCCACAGCATAGTCTGAATCATCTGTCCCTATCTCAAAGGGATGCTGCAGGTCCAATAGTGAAAGTACTAGGGATGAGCACAAGCGTTGCTTCAAATCATCGAACACTTATTGTTGGGACCGGCCCCATGCAAATTTTGCCTTACCACCACCCCTGTTTATTTGGCTGAGGGCCCATGCAATATGGGAGAAACCCAACATGAACCTGCAGTAGAAATTAGCAAGTCCCAAGAAGCTCCAAAGCT
>JZKD02S1514856.1:0-10594 GCA_000966675.3 Picea glauca
AATTACATTGAAAATCCAACTTGAAGAAGCAAAGAGAACAGAAGAGGTCATGAAGTCTTAGATAATGAAGAAATAATAAGAGGTTGAGAAGCTTGAAGAAGAAGTTGTCACACTAAGAGTCAAAGTCGTCAAGATCAACAAGAATGTTGAAGAGACAGAAACATCCACATCAATTATAGAGAATGAAGAGAAGCACTCAAGGTTGCTAGAAAAGAAAAATGAAGAAAATAGAACGAGTTATGAAGAAGTATTGAAAGGAAGGAATCATGGTCAACCAGAATCTAAGAAAACTATTGAAGATACATCTTCAAAAAGACCATTCATGTTCAATCCACAAAGAATCTTCAATCATGATCATTATCAATCAAGGAAGAAATTCAGAAGGACTACACCACAAAGAAGATCATTCACTCCCAGGTATGCAAATTTATTTTATGGTCATTATTTTTATTGTACTAATATTTTTGTACTAACTGTATGGCCCTCTCGTTTCGTCACGACAACAAGCCTCATGTAACAAGTAATTTTTTTTTTGTGTGCGTGTGTAGAAGGGTAATAAAGAAATTATACTCAACGTCATAACACAATGACGTTCTTGACACAAGAAACTCGCGCAACAACAACTTGACGACCCAACCTAGAAGCACATCAATCAACTAGAAGCAATGTTCAACATTCAACCAACAACAATGACTACCCACCTGTCCTACCTTGCAATGGTTAGGACCTCCAAGACACATAAGCAATGCTCAAGCGCAGGTTCCCATCGATTTTGACCATTTAAGGTCTCAGAGATGGCGATTGTTCTGAGGAACATGGAGGTGTCTACATCGCACCTCAAAACAAACAAGTCCAAGCCGACAAGCTAAAAGACAACATCAAGATCATCCAGGACACTTCACTCCACAATGATCAATTCTATAAATCCTTCAAGAATATTAAAGTCAGGCCTTTAAAGTAATTTGCATAAGGTAGACATTGAAACACTTTATTTATGCTCATAATGAAAACTATGTTATTTTATATGAGGTCGCTTGTTATACATACTTACACTCTGTATTGTTACAATAATGGAATCTAATGAAGGAATCTTCTAATGAAGGTATGACTATGACTACTTACTTCCAATAAAATCCAAATCTTATCAGTTTTCAATTATTCAAAAAGTGTTTTATTGAACCTAAAAAAATTTACATATCTTATAGCAGAATCTAAAGATAAAATATATCTTGACCATCGACTTCCAATGAAATCTTATATCCTTTCAATAAAATTTAAGACCACTCAAGTATTCTACTTTGACGAACATTGAAATATTAAATTCTTGTCCATATTCAAACTATGTTAATCCATATAAAGTCACAACTCATACATAGTTACATTTAATTGATCCAATAATAATAATAAAATCTAATGATAAGTATAACTTTGAAATCTTGCCTCCAAAAGAAAATCCAAATCTTAAAAATCCTTGAAGAATATTTTAAAGATACTTTTAAAAACGTTTTACTTAATATGGACCCTGAATTCTTTGCTTATGGCCCACATAGAAATCTATATTACTTAATACAATGATAAATTATATACATTTACACCCTAAAAACCACTACAATAAAAGAATCTAAAAAATATTTCCATTAAAAATACATGACGCATAGGTGTAGATTCTGTCTAAAAAGCAAGGCGCACAGGTGGGTACAACTGTCTAAATGGTTACGGTTTTGAATAATTTACAGTCAGTTCAATAACAATTTTTTTTAATAAATTGTTTCCATTCAATCAGTCATTAATCAATTTCTGTCAATTAATAAAAAAGGGGTTTAATGCCATTGACTAGACTCAATTTGAAATTCCTGTTTCCTAAATCTGGTAACAACTTTGCATCATTTATTGTTTTAATAACATGAGGTTTTACTGAAGTTATGGGTAAAGATTGAGTTGTTGCTAGTGCTATCAACCTTGGCCCAGTGGATTCGTCGACCTCCTGGTGAATAGCTTCTAAAAGGAAACCTGCAGTCATCCTTTAAAGACAATCGAAATTGTTAACAACAAAACACTGTCAAGGATTTAAAAATTGAAAAAGTAAAAGTAAAAAGGTAAAGACGTATAAGTCAAATCGCAGTGATCAAAAAAACTACGAAGGTGAAGTTAGTGATATATACATGTTGTTCAACACATCCGCCATCGTATACATAAAACGTATATGTAAGACTTATTATCATCACGCTGTCCCATTCAATGCCGAGTTCAATGCATAAGTTAAAGAAGTACCCATAACTATTCCGTTGGGCATAAAATATGCCTATCCATCGCTATGACTGTCCCTTAACCAGAGATAACCGTAACACTAATTTAAGGAAAAAGAAGCATCGAGTACAGTAGCAAACGCTTCCAAGGTATCAAAGAATGTTGAGTTATAACCATAATAATGGCGCTGAGATAATTCACTGTCAAGGAACATATGAGGCAGAGAAAGATTGCAGGTCAGACGCATGAACATCGCAGAGCAATTTTCCTACAAATACATCAAAATGCAGAGGGAAAGGAACACAACAAGGAGTATACAAAAAAAAGCATAGACCAATTATATCTATCTTTCCCCATTCTATCGGGATACCAAGAAAATGCAGACAGGGATAATTAGGACGCTTTTCCAATCAGTAGGGATGTGGAAACTTAAGGATCATTGGCACAACCTAGACTTATCAATAAAAGATAATCTCGTTGTTCTCCACGATAATTGTTGGCTTTAAAATAAAATAAAATAAAAATCAATGGCTAGAAAATAACATAACTGCGATCGCTGGTAATGTAGGAGTAAAATAATGACTCAACCATTGATAACTATCAACTTTGAATCTGTCCAAGCAGCAGACAAAAATAATCGTCGAATTCACAAGCGTAAGCTGTTGTCAAGGTATTAAATGTTGCAGAGGTAGAAATTTAGAAGACGCGGAGATAAAAAAACTACATAATCACTCAACACCATAAGGCACAATAATGACAATCAATCAAGGACTATGACAAAGGTAGATGGCTATAGGTGTGTCCTTTGCTCATCATCCTCGCACAAAAAATTAGGGCGTTGAAATCCATAGGTCTTTTAATGCTAAGGCGACGACCATAGATCAGGCTTCTGGCCGACTGCTTAGGCAAGGACTGGTGAGCTAGGGATGAAGGCTAACAACCATCAAGATCATAATCACACTCAGTAACGTGGTCAAGACATGCGGGAAAACAAGGCCATAGGAGACGACATCCAAAGAGCTAGGCTAAGAAAAAATTCAGCTATCAATCTAAACAACCAATCTACTTATATAATCAACATGTAGATCCAATCATAAAACCTACAACAATCTACCATTCAAATGAATAAAGCGTACCATTGCATGTTCGCCCACTCCGAGTGTCGTCCACGTGCTCTGTGCAACTCCTGCTTGCCGGTCGTCGAGACTTCACCGGTACCTCCCAGCTAATGCTAGGGGTACTCTTCTTCCCCCTTAGCCCCCCAAGCCGCAAAGGGGCCGCACACACTATCCAGAGATTTTGGCTAGCTCCCAGCTCACCTCGCAAGGCCGATCTACCACTCCTCTCTGAGCTGGGTATCCCAACTCCCACAAGTAAATCAGTCAAGTTGATATTTCTGCAGCATAACATTATGCAAACAAAAGATCCCCCTTCGTCCTTCTCCTTCCTTCATTTTATAGAGTTTCAAACTTCCTTTCTTTCCTAAAATCTCATTTAATTTAAGTTTTAAAAATAAATTCCTAAAAATTCCTCTCCGTACAAGTGTCCCCCATCCCCTACTTTCCTCCATAAATTAATTTCTTTAGTTAAGTAATTATCTTTATTTCCCTCACCCACCTAGAGTTACTCCTAGAATCACTCCTAGGTGTCCCCAAATTCTCTTACAGGTTTTAATAGCTTTCCCTTTTATTAAATTGGTAATTCGGTTTGAAATTAGAAGCTCTTAAATGGTAGATTCTTTACTACGTTGACTTTCCGCTTTTTCCCTTAAGTTCCCCTTTTTCCCTTTTTATGTTACCTCTTTTCCCTAGTTTCCCTTTTTTTATTTTCACTCTTTCCGCTTTTACTTAGAACTCAAAAAGGTAGGTGTGAAATTTAACCCTTTTTCCCTTTTCTTATTTAATTAGTATACTTTAATTTATTAAGGTAATAAAACAATTAATTCTCCTTTTAAGTTTTAATCCAACATAATTTTACCTTTTTTTATGAATAAATTAAATTTCTTACTCCCTTCATGTTACAAGATTTAACAAAGATCATATTCATTATTTAAGTTGTTTTTATTTTTATTATTTTTATTACTATTTTTTTTTAGAAGACAAAATTTTACCACTAGCGTAATTTAGACTTAGGCCTTAAATTTCGTACTGGGTGACATTTAATTAGGGAAATTGTTTTAAAAATTACTTAACATGTTATTTTTCTTAGGGCCATCTAGTTTCATCCCTCTATCATCAACAACGCGACGTGCCCTTCAAGACGCACTAGGTGCTCCAAGGGTGCCACTCGCCTCATCTGTTCCTTTGTGCGATGTGCCCTTCAGGACGCACTACATGCTCCAAGGGTGCCACTCACCTCTTCACTGATTTGGTAGACATCAATAACCCCTGGAGTCAACACTCCGCCAGGTGAACTTGTGGGAGACTAAGGGCTTCTAAGGAATAAGGCCTCCGCCTTATTGCGCGCCCCTTAGAATCATTGTGAGCGACTGTCGCAATCTTCCCTCACGGCATCATGGGTCCTCTCAAACTAGGTAATCATTAACCTACAGTTTGAGCCACATATGTGAGTCAGGTCAGCAAGTTATCGTCAACCTGCATCATCAACAAATCATGTCAGAACATATCCATATCATATCATCCAGTCAGATGCACTAATATCACAGTAAAACAATCAAACCCCAATGGCACACTCCCTAACTCGATCCAATGTCCAAGGGGTTCCATCGATGCCTCTGCATCCTTGAGGTCCAAAATCCTGCACACTCAGTAAAATCGAGTCAATAGCACATGTCTATGTCGATGTAGTAAAACAACATGTCATCAACCCATAACACCTCATAATCAAAATCAAAATTTTTAATAGCATAATGATCCCAATCACTTGCGAGCAAGTGTCCTCAAAGAATAAGTATGCTCAGTGCACCAGAGCGGGATGTTACAAGATCATTCACTCCCAGGTATGCAAATTTATTTTATGGTCATTGTTTTTATTGTACTAATTTTGGACATAAGGTTGCAGATTGCAAGGATTATAAAAGAAATTTTCAAGCAAGAAGTGCATACGTGGCCCCATGTAACATTGAATATTACAAATGTCATAACTATGGACACATAGCTAGTGATTGTAGAGGCATGATCGATAATTCCATGAAAGAGAACACTGATATCAGATATAAGAAACTATGGATAAGAAAACATGAAGAACATGTGAACAAAGACCAAGTCGCAGAGATCGCAAGATTGGAAATAAAACTAGATGAAGAAAATTCTACAGAGAAAAAGAAAGATGTCAGATATCGAAAGTTTTGGAAAATAATTGAAAGAAAAGAAGGATAGGTAAATAAGGAAAGGGTTCAAGAGATTGTACTTCCATTCATTGTAGTGAAAGATGAATCCACAAACAGAAAGAAAGAAGTCAGAGCTCAGAGAGATGATGAATCTACCAATGAAGATGATGATGAATCTATCAATGAAGATGATGATGAATACACATCAGAGCAGGAATTGTTCTGATCCATTCGGATTAGAGACTCCCAAGTAATATAAATATTAGATAGGGGGATTCTATGCAATAGCTGTGACATACCAAAGAACCATCCTTCAAGCAACTTGCAGAGTTTGAGAAGACAGATACAAAGCAGTGAGTTAGCAGAAGTACAATTTGATGGATTAAAGATGATGATTCAAAGTCTACAGATAAGAGGAAATACAGGTCAATGATTGGTAGCTTACTCTATATGAAAACAACCAGACCATATGTAATGCAAGTAGTTGGACAAGTGGCACGATTTCAAGCAGCACCAAAGGAATCACATGCATTAGCATTGAAGAGGATTTTCAGATATCTCAAAGGAATAGAAGAGTTTGGATTATGGTATCCAAAAAGAAATGATCTATCACCTATTGCCTACACAGATGTAGATTGGGTAGGTTGCATTGATGACCAACAAAGCACCAGTGGAGAAGCATTCTACTTGGGTGAGTGTTTAGTATCTTGGCTAAGAAAGAAACAATCATCGATATCCTTATCTACAACTGAGGCAGAGTATAATGCAACAACATCATGTTGTACACACATTCTATGAATGAAACAAACTTTGATAGATATACAGGTTGAGTATGATGAGCCCATTCCAATATATTTTGATAATAAAAATGCCATCAGTATCTCAAAGAACCCAGTGATGCACTCCAAGACGAAGCACATTCCAATCAAGTATCACTTTCTATGGGAACAGGTTGTAGAGAAGAATATCAGAGTTGAATATGTGGGAAAAAAAGAACAAGTGGCATACATATTTACAAAATTAATTCCACGAGAAGCCCTTGAGTATCTTTTCCAGAGACTAGGAGTAATTTGTACTTCAAAATGAATGCTTTTGAATTCTTATTTTATATGTCTTAGATGTACACGAGGAAGCACCATAAATAGGACAAAGGGAGAGAGATTTATCATATGAAAAGGTAAATGCTTGGAGAGAGAGCATAGAGGCATGTTTCCAAGGGGAGCGATTGTCACAAGGGAAGAATGAGCGATATGACTTCAGAGTGATACCCTTTGTAAAAGGGGGAGATATTATTCATATGAAAGGAGAGAGAGTAATCAAAGGCTTATAAACACAAAGAAAAATTAAAGGCACGTAGATAGGGGGAGCAGCCCCAATGAGAGTTCACTCAGGGGGAGCAACCCCAAAGGGAGATACCCTTTTCCATTGATGTCAAAGGGGGAGAGATGGAAACATTGATGAGTATAAGCATGAATGTTATCATGACTAAGTGTTGCCATCAATGCCAAAGGGGGAGATTGTCAGACAGTTGGCTTAGATTGATGGATAGTTGGTATGGATTGTTAGTTGTCATTGGTGTCAAACATTGGAGAGTGATATTGTATATTTATTTCAACCCTTAGTGATTAATTTCAACCCTTGAATAAATTCTGGTAGAAAATTCTGGTATCACAAAGGTTTGGGTAATGGACCCAAGGTTGTTTCATGTATAATGGTATGAGTTTTAATATATTTTAAGGTAATACTATTCTAGATGGATAGTACATTTCATTCCATTTCTGGTGGTATGTGGAACGTCACATAGGTCCTCACAGTTAGAGATTTATGACCATGAGAAGTTGGAGAACCCAGGTTTGGGTAATGGACCCAATTTTGTTTGATGGAAAATGGTATGAGTTTTGATATATTTGAAGGAAGGAATATTCGAGATGGATAGTACATGTCATTCCATTTCCAATGGAATGTGGAACGTCCCATAACTCCTCACGGTTAGAGATTTATGGCCATGTGAAGTTGGAGAACCCTCATGAGTCATCTAGAAGCCCCAAAAGGTCAAAGTAGTCAAAGTGGTTTAAGAGATTTTTAGAAGNGATTGTCAGACAGTTGGCTTAGATTGATGGATAGTTGGTATGGATTGTTAGTTGTCATTGGTGTCAAACATTGGAGAGTGATATTGTATATTTATTTCAACCCTTAGTGATTAATGTCAACCCTTGGATAAATTCCGGTAGCAAATTCTGGTAGCACAAAGGTTTGGGTAATGGAACCAAGGTTGTTTCATGTATAATGGTATGAGTTTTAATATATTTTAAGGTAATACTATTCTAGATGGATAGTACATTTCATTCCATTTCTGGTGGTATGTGGAATGTCACATAACTCCTCATAGTTAGAGATTTATGACCATGAGAAGTTGGAGAACCCAGGTTTGGGTAATGGACCCAAGTTTGTTTGATGGATAATGGTATGAGTTTTGATATATTTGAAGGAAGGAATATTCCAGATGGATAGTACATGTCATCCCATTTCCAGTGGAATGTGGAACGTCCCATAACTCCTCACGGTTAGAGAGTTATGGCCATGTGAAGTTGGAGAACCCTCATGAGTCATCTAGAAGCCCCAAAAGGTCAAAGTAGTCAATGTGGTTTAAGAGATTTTTAGAAGGTAAATAGTAAAGTGAAGTGATGAGTGTATATAATTCAAAGTGAATACAAAATAAATTATTTAAATAATAAATTTAATGGAGAAATTACTAAGTTGACAAGTGGTTAGAAGTGGGTTAGCCCTAAAATAAGGAAAGTGGTTTAAGATGGTTAGAAGGTAACCCCTTGAGGTAAGTGAAGTCGTGAGTGTACCATAAGTCAAAGTGGATACAAAATAAATTATTTAAATAATAAATTTAATGGATAAATTACTAATTGAACAAGTGCTTAGAAGTTGGTTAACCCTAAAATAAGGAAAGTGGGTTAAGATGGCTAAAAGGTAACCCCCTAAGGAAGCTACATGAAAGTATAAATAAGAGGCAAGGCTCTCTCATTTTATATCACACTTGAGTATATTGAATATCTACAGGTGACTAAGTAACCAAAGGATATCTAAGATGAATTTTAGAGAGAAGGTGAAGTAAAGAATGACAAAATTCAAGGGAGGATAAATTATTTTGATGATGTTTTCTAAGG
Source organism: Picea glauca (assembly GCA_000966675.3). NCBI lineage: Eukaryota > Viridiplantae > Streptophyta > Pinopsida > Pinales > Pinaceae > Picea > Picea glauca. The sequence goes on from JZKD02S1514856.1 coordinate 8,716, forward strand.
TATGTTATTTATAGGTCATCTCACCATTTTTGCAATAATTTTTTTTCTAGAATGATTCAAACCTTGAAATTTATATGTCATTGAGAAAATATATCCAAGTAGTTGTGGTGCGCATTTAATATTGTGTTTCATTTTAGTTTTGGAGTTACACTCCATGGAAAATAGGGTTTGTGGCTAGTCCCGAAACTAGTCTAAAACAGGTGTTTCAGGTACAAACGTAATAATTTATTAATAATAGATCAAAATTAAGTAATATGAAATGTGTTGGTTATAGTACATTTTGTATTATCCTATGTAAAATTTTCATTTCAATACAACAAATATTCTGTGTAGGGCACACTCTACAAGTTCGCTCTCTAGAATAAGCCAGAATTCAACAAGGCATGCTATTTTTGCTATAAATCCTTTTTTGATAGGTTCCAAGTAGTGACACATGGAGGAATTGCATAAAATAAATTGAAGAACATTGTGTACTATGTTCGTATCTTTATTCATTATAGGTACAGAGTTATGATTTTTTCAAGTTAGGGTTGTTGACTAATCCAAAACTAGCCATGTGAGACTAAAGTAAAGTTTGATGAAAATGCTAGTCTCTTGTTGTTAAAGTTAAGGAAAGTTTGTAGGTATGTGATCATATACACCAGGTATATTACAGAGTTATAAATCATATTTGGATGATGAAATTGATTAGGTCTTTTGGTTGAGGCACATGTTGGGTACAGAGTTTAGACAAGTAGTTGATGAGTTGGAACATATATGAGGTGTATAGTTGATGATGTTGGTACATCTTGATGAGTCATAGTTGATGCGTAGTTGATACATTATTAGTACATACTTGGTACATGGTTGGAGGCACTTATTAGTAGTATTGTTGACACATGGTTTATGGATGATTCAACATACTTGTATTGGTATATTAATTAGAAGCACATATTGATCTTGGTGATGATTATGAGTTGTTGTGTTATGCTTGGTTGATGAACATCTTTGAGAGTTGTATTGGTGATTGATCTGGGTGAGTAGATATGATTTGGTTGATAATATTGATGAGATAGGTTGTTGTGATAGGTTATTTGGATAGGTTGTTGTGAGATGTTATTTGTACAGGTTTGGTGCATGGTTGATGCAATTGTTCATCGTACAAGTTTTGTACAGTTTGGTGCATGGTTGATGCACTTGTTTATGGTACAAGTTAATTACAGGTTGAGGTACAGGTTGGTGTATGGTTGATGCACTTGTTTATGATACAGGTTGATTAGAGGTTGATTGGTACAGGTTTATAGCAGTATATCTCTCAGTGATAGTGTGATAGTGGTTTCATCATTCTATTTATATGTCATGGAGGTTGGACGGGGCAAGGAAAGGTTGTTGTAGACACCTTTTGGTTGTAGCCGGAGAACATAGGGGGTTGTAGCCTCCTTCTGGTTGTAGCCAGAGAATTTGGGAGTTGGAGCTTCCCTCAAGTTGTAGCTTGAGAAATTAGGAGGTTGGAGTCTCCTTCCCGTTGCAGCTGGAAAACAAAGGAAGTTGGTGCTTCCAATGAATGTAATTCTTAAAGACATATAATAAAAAGAATTATGTGGTTTTCTCCTGCTTGGGTTTCCACGTAAAAAAAATGGTGTACTGTGTATGTGTATGATTTCTCATTTGTTCATTGTTTATTTACTCTACTACTATTGGATGATAATGATACTTTGATATAACACTTGCATATTGTGGTAAAAAAGGATTCAATTGCTCTATTACTGATTCACCCCCTCTCTTAGTAATCCAACACCAGAGTCACTTGCTCTGAGGTCTATGCTTTCAAAATAATTGTCATTTAAGGCTATTTTTAACTTTTTTTACTTGTGTTGTGCTAGAACCATGTTTTAAGTGT
>JZKD02S1514867.1:0-10594 GCA_000966675.3 Picea glauca
TACTAATATAATATGGCCCAATTAAGGGGTAATGAGCCAATATTAGGGCTTAACATATACCCTTCTCAATTTTAGTACATATTTTTGGTTGGAAAAAGGCCTAGTGTTCTCATGCTAGAAATCTAGTCCTAGTCCCTTAACTTCTCCAATTAACTCCATTTCAGAACGAGGCAGCCTACTAATGAAGGATCGTAAATCTGTTGGGCCACTTGTGTTGATGTTATATGATATATGAGAATACTTTCTAAGGGTTTTTATATTTCATGTCATGAGATGAGAGGATTGTTGTAGAAAACGTTGTTTTCTTCTGATCTTCTTAACAATTGATTGTGACAAGACACATCAAGCTACATCAAAATCTTTAGAATGATATTTCTTACCAATTATTTGAAAATAATATACAAGGGGTATAACAATATGATGACTTGTTTATAAACTTTTGACTATTTTAATTCCCAAAATTCTCCTAACAACAGTCAAACTTATATATTTTAACAAAACCAAAAATAATTGACATTTAACGCCATTGGAATTTTTTTCGAAATATTCTTTAATGATTTTATAAGAGTGATAACTAATAGTATAGTTAGGTAAATTACCTTCAAGTTATTCTATACCAATTTCATCCACCTAAATTCATTTAGGATTTCTTCGCCGCACACTACTCAATCTAGTTAGGGGCGATTGACCCCTATTTTGGCACTCTTGACCAACCTCCCTACTGTGCAGTTAACAATGTTGAAATTCTTTCCCCTTCAATAACGTGCAAAACAATTATGGGAGGATATTGTACATGGGATTGACTAGTTTCTGAAATGTATGAATGTCCAATAAGAGGTTTCACAATAGAAACTTCTTAATCACAATGTTTTGCACCAAATGCCTCTATAATTTCATCCATTGTATAATAAACTCCAAGAAAACACTCCATCATTTGGTCATCCAGAATAAGTTGTCTTGAGGAGATGCTGCATGATTGGTCTACGTTGAACTCCTATTCTTTGCTCAAGATGTTTGAGGAGAAACAACATTGTCATCTGTTTTGAGAGGAATTGGATTTACCTTTTTGCTTTGACATATGTAAGTTTACCTTTTCTCTTTCTTATTCTACCTTTTTGATGAGTTTCTCCTCCCTTGAGGAATTTCTTTCATGAATATGTTGGGTCCCCATGTTTAAAGAGAAAAATTTGCTTCCAAGCACCCCACCAAAAATTTTTCTTGGTACTACACAAGAAGGAACAACTAACAATTTCAATTCCAAGTGGACAAATTTGTCTTTGTATTGCAAAATAAGGCACAACTAATAATTCCAATTCCATTTGGACAATTTTTTTTTGGTATTACAAACAAATAAATAACTAACAATTCCAATTCTAATTGGATAGATTTGTCTTGGTATTACACAAATAATAATTCCAATTGGACAAATTTGTCTTTGTTTTACAAAAGAGGACACAACTAATAATTCCGATTGGACAAATGTGTCTAAAGGCCCTATTATCACACAGTTTGTAGTTTAGGTCACAGGCTAAACGATAGAGGACAAACTGGCGCAACAGGAACCTTCCCCACCCAATGTCACCTCGATGGGGAGGTTCTTTCTGTTTAGGGAGGTTATCCCAGGGGAGATGTCCCCGGTAACCTAGGCTTTGAAGAGGCGAAGGATACAAGGTCAAGTTTTAAGATTTCCCTCCTCGCAGATTACCACCAATGTCAGATAGTCCGGCTATTCAGCCAACAAAAGAAGTGTAGGCCCTGTTGAAAAAACCTGCCCTGAACAAGACAATAGAAAAACAATATATATATTTGCAGGCTATAACTCAAAGGGTTAGTACTTCTTTAACTATCTGAGTTCATTCAATAAGCAATGCAATAGATACAAGATGAAGTCAACATTTTGTTAATTAGCTTATGAAAGATCATCAATTCATCAATATCTACCAAAATGACCAAGCCAATAGTGTATCCAATCAATAATTTGTTCAATAAATTCTTGATGACATCACTTAATTGCTTATATTATACCTTTGCTGCGTCAAGGTGAGACATTCAGTTATGACGTTAGCCTTTATTTTGTTAGCAAATGTTAGTTAGGGTTTTAAAGGTAGTTTTTGTACACTAGAGTCTCAACGTTGGAGATCTAATCAGTGCCTTAGGGTATATGGAGTCAAGAGTAAGGGCACAAGGTCTCGAGAGGATGAAAACTTAGAGACTGGAAGGTAGGGTTCTATGGTGTTGCAAAGGCAGGGACCTAGAATCAAAACCCTAGGGGAAAGAGGCTCACTCTGGTGTTGCTCAAGCAAGGCCTCATGCTCCTTCCTCCTTCTCTAAATAAACTTGGCAAAATGGCTAGCTCAAAGTATAAATTTAAGGGAGAAAGTGTTGCAATGGCAAGGCCTTCAAACCCTAGAAGGTGAAACCCTAGGTGTAGTCAATCTAGGCATAGGACGTCTCCTCTTTTCAACCTATAACTTCAACGCTAGCTTAGAAAAAGGAAGACAAGTGTAGCAACGACTAGTCTATATCTTCTTTCTTCAATGGCTAAAATTTATTTCTCAACAAGGGGACATGTAACAATGACCTACTTGTGTGCTTGTTACCTAGGGTTTTAAATCAGCAATACAATAAGCAAATGTAAGAAAATATATCTACAATGATTCATTTAAGAAGTTTTGCATGAAAATTCACTTACATGTCATGAAGAAAGCCTAAGCAAACCCTAGTTGTAAACCTTCCTTGAGAGAAATGCCATAAATGCCAAGAAAAATCCTCCAAGAACAAGTGTGCCTCACTTAAACACCAAATTTACCCTAGTAGGGCACAAGAAATCAGATCTCACAAGAGAGTGAGTTCTTGTTATGTCTAAATGAGGGAAAAACATCTTCAATATATATCATTCCATGACCTTTAATTTACAAAATAGGTCATTAAAACAACCGACAAGGCTAACTACAAGAATTACACTGTTTTTACATTAACTGCTAAGTAATAGACACAAAATGAACAAAAGGTGGGACGTCAAGCCCTTTTGAGGGAGACGTTGGCCCTTTTTGGGCTAGTCCAGCATCTAGAAGTCAGGTGTTAGCCCTCTTAGGGCTCCTCCAAGCTGCCACACGTGACCGTAACCAATCAAATTGCCACACGCTCAAGGTGACATCTAGATCTCCTATGTGACGTCATGTCAATCAAGAGGAATACGTTCCATATGAAGTGGGTCATCCCCCCTAGGTTGGGCTTAGCCAAAGTGTCCTGGGTGGAACGTCGTTCTTTTCTCTGTTTGAAAAGGCTCATCATATCACTCTATTGTCTTTGCCACTGATGGGATCCCAACAACTATATGATGGGCTATCTAACCCCATGGAGGTCTGAGCTAATCATTTCCCCATGTGTACCGGTCCACTGGTACATGTCCGTCGGGAATGGTCCTGCACATCAAAAACTTTGATCTCCATGGGCTCATTAGTCCTCGGCATCATAGCAATTTCAATCATATTTCATCATTAATTTCATCATATACATGCATAAAAACCCTAGCATATCGTCTAATAGCTCAAAGATATTACACTGATCTACTATATAAAGTTGAAGAAAAAGACAAGATGACCTATTGGGCCAGTATCCATAAGAAGAGGAAAGTTTCCAAAGGACATCATTCAAGCCATGTAACATGAGGTGGTATGGTCTAAGGATGTCCAGTCATAGTGAAGACCAGGGGTAGGTATTGTTCATGTGTGCCTTTGTAAGAGGCGAGTTGTACCTGTCATGGATGCAGTTCTTTCCAAGCCCTTTATTGCCTTTGTTCTTTCTTTTATTTATTACTTTTTCTTTCTTTTTTTCTTCAAGGTCTGACCAAAGGACACTGCCTTGGCCTGGTGACCAAAGCTGATAGTGTTACCCATGAGTATTTTCGCAGAAATGATAAGGCTGGCTTGTGATGAGACCCCCTTTCCCTTGGCCATGCAACCAAGGGTCATTTCCCTGGCGTGGTAACCAGATAATGGAAATGTCATACTGCTAGATACATATGAACATAATGGGTCATCTTGTGATGAGACCTCCCATCCTCTTTGTTAGGTCATGTTTTATTATTTTCTTCAGGTCCCTTTTGTTTCTTATCGAGAGGTGTTTTATTGCCTTCTCGGGGATCCCTGGGCGAGGCATCTCTAGGTTTTATTTCTTATGGCTTTTATCTTTTACCGACTTCTTTTACCTCATGGGCCTTTAGCCCCTTATTCCCATAGGACAAGGTGTAACCCCTCATATAGGTCATCCTAATTCTCAGACTAGGGGAATGGGATGGATGTAAGGGAGATAAGATGTAAAATGATAATATGGTGGGAGCAAACGATGGCTCTTCAAATCCCCCCTAGTGGCTAACCAAAAACTATGGGTACAAGCTTTCTAGGGCACCCCGTTAATCCCACCAACAATGGTCAAGTGGGTTAGTGTAAGATCCAAGTAGTTGTCAGAAATGTAAGGAACCTGATGCATATATCAGAAAGTTATAATGATCAAACATGACACATACCATGATACCTGGACCAATTACCTTATGGAGAAATATTCTTCTCTGATGCAAGTCTAATGCCAATGGTGATGGATGTTGTTGTTGCTAACAGGACAAATTTGACGAAGAAGAATAAGGATGGGCCCTCCAGGGCCATGCTCGAGTCAATCCTTCTCTCGGTACTCCATGTCTAGGACCTGTGGGCCTCAAGACATGATCTCCTAGTTATCCCTAGAAATCGGGGATAACAACTTGGTCCAACTCAATGACATGTGCTCACCGTAGAGAGAATGACAACCTCAACATCTCTGGCATAAACCTACAGACCTTCTCACACTCAAAAAGGTGCTTCAGCTACAAAAGTGGGGTGGTATTGTCACCTCGCAAAATATAACATGTATACATATGAAATAAAGCAATCAAAATGCATATGAGGAAACTAACATGAAATGAAGATGGTATAATACATGGAAAATGTCTACCTAATCATACTTACCTATACAGTCATGTCCCACCACCTTGGTGGGGTTTGAGGAGGCATCCGCTAATGGGTAATGGGTGCATTCTTCCTTCCAAGGTGGATAAATAGTACGAGTTATCAACCGATTCCATTCCGACCTTAAAAGGTCCGAGCCATGATTGTGTACTTCCTTTTACATTAGTTGGATCTCCTTTATGAGTATCCCACATCCATACCATTTCCCCCTCCTTGTATTTTCATATCTTTTGTTTGGTTTCTCCTTGAACAACCCTGGTGTACTGTACTAAGGGAGGTGGGTGGGCTTCTGGTGTAAAAAAATCTTGTTGGGATGGATGGATTTGGACGTCTTCTTCATCTATTTTTCTTTTTAGTATCTTCACCATCCCTACCTCTTTGTTCTGAAACTGATTTAGGAGTTGTTGGTATTCTTCTTTCTTGGGCCACTCAATCTAGTCAAAATCTTCTTCTGTAGCAAATGGCATATCTTCTGGAGAATATTCTTGAAGTGTTTGTATTGCATCTTTCTGTGCTTCATTTACGAAAGGAACGACATCTTGTACATGATTTCTAGTTATCGACACATTGAGTAAACGTCCAATTGTTCCATCTTTCAAAGGTAACCGCAAAAAGGTGAGATCCATTTCAAGGGACCCACCTATCATCGCACCAAACTTCCTAGATAACAACATTCCCCACATGTCTGGGACATCAACCACTATAATATCTATGTGGATGGTCTTCTCGGGGAATTCTTTCAATTGTACTTCGACATTTTAAACTACACCATGTGTGGGTATTGCTTTGGATTCAAATCCACACACATTTCTATAAGGCCTAGTTACTTTCAGGCCCATTTGCTGCATGACTTTAAGAGACATCATATTTGCACCAGCACCTGTATCTAGCATGCAATTGTTAAGATACTTATTGTTCATCATAAGAGTCATGAATAAAGGTGGATTTTCACCATACTGGATCCTGAAGTGGTAATCTTGTAGCATAATTGGGGGGTCCATAGGCTCAGTTGTTCCCAAAAAGAAGGTATTAAAGCGTTCTTTAATAGAGGGGATCTTAATTGCTTCTTTCAAGGGAACGTTCACATGTATATTCGATAAAGCTCCTTCAAAGTCAAAATCAAGGGTAATTTTATTAGCTTTGGATGTCTTGGGAGGAAGAACCTCAGGAGATTTTGGCTGATCAGTGGCAGGTTGTTTTGGATTCTTTCTCCGGTATACTTGGACTTCTTGATTTTTAAGCTTTTCTCGTGACTCCTGGTCCAAGTTGTTAATTATTGCTAGTCTTGCTGCTCTGGCTGCTTCCTTCAGGGCCTGTTGATGTTCTATATCAGTTATATTTATTTGAGGGAAACTCGAAAAGAAGTCCAGATTGTTGACTTGTTGCTGGTTAGCATTATAAGGAAACTCATTCTCCCAATGTGCTTCACTACATTCCAGGCACCAAGGATTTTCATCAACGACATTTGTATGGGCCAGAGTATTTGGGATTTCATTTTCATTCTTTGGCTTGTAGGTTTGGTTCCCTTTCTGGAATGAATGGAGGTCTAGGTGCCTGGGTATGGGAATTTTCAAGTCTAATGATTTGGTTCATCATTTCTTCTTGATTCTTAATGATGTTATCCACTGAATCTTGTAGCTTACTGATATTGGTTCAGAGATCTGAAGTAGGCTCAACATTGTGTACCACTTTCTACTTGGTGTCTATTCTCCCTCTAGGGTTAGCAAAGGGCTCTATCTTGGATGAAAGGAGATTTCCTTCAATCTTGGTTGCGAGCTCTTGGTCTTCTTGAATGGATTGAGGGTCTTTGTCTATAAGAAGATACCCTAATTGGATACTGAAAGATCTAGTATAAATGTGAACAAGATAATCATCTTTTGGATGGTGGCTTGGGGGAATTTGTTGGAGTAATGCTTTGAATTTGGTATGAAATTCCTGAATAGATTTATTCTCATGCTTGGCAAAGCTATTTAGTCGGGTGAGCAACATGTTTGCGTCTTCTTTGATACTCCACCTTCTGAGGAAGATTTTCTCAAGTCTATCCATGGTTTTGATGCTTCCATCAAGAAGGCCAGGATACCAACGTATTGCAGCATCATAAAGGGTAGCAGAGAATAACTTCATAACTAAGTCCTAAACATCATCACTAATGGGGTGAATATGAAAAAATGCCCAAAAGTTACTCATATGCTCTTCGGCACTAGTGGAACCAGTGTCGGTAAACTTAGGCAACCACTTTTCATATTTGGGTGGCATTTGCCTAGGGTATCCAGGTATGGCTGACATGTCTAACGGACTGAACAAAGTAGATGACCATTGTCTTTGATTGTTGACTGGGTTTGTAGTACTGGTCTAAGAAGTAGACATGCTTAAAGGAAGTCTCTTTCCAAAAAGTGACTTGACAATAGGTGAATTTGTAGGAGGCTTCCTTATGAAAGCTAAAGGAGGATTATTGAATCTCCTTTTGGTTTGTGGAGTCACCAGATAGTTTTCCTGAAACTATCAAAGAATAGGGGAATAACGTCTTAGTGGAGTCGCCAGGTAATCTTGTAAGAGAAAGGTCTTTCAGGCAAGGCTTACCGAAAGATTTGTCATTGAGGAAGATTGACTCAGTGTTCCCCGGCAACGGTGCCAAAATGTTATCGCACAGTTTGTATTTTAGGTCACGGGCTAAAGGATAGAGGACAAACTGGTGCAATAGTAACCTTCCCCACCCAATGTCACCTCGATGGGGAGGTTCTTTCTATTTAGGGAGGTTAGCCCAGGGGAAACGCCCCCGATAACCTAGGGTTTGAATAGGCGAAGGATATAAGGTCAAGTTTTAAGATTTCCCTCCTCGCAGGTTACCACCAATGTTAGATAGTCCAGCTAATCAACCAATAAAAGAAGTGTAGGCCCTGTTGAAAACACCTGCCCGAAACAAGACAATAGCAAAACAATATATATATATTTACAGGCTACAACTCAAAGGGTTAGTACTTCTTTAACTATCTGATTTCATTCAATAAGCAATGCAACAGATACAAGATGAAGTCAACGTTTTGTTAATTAGCTTATGAAATATCATCAATTCATCAATATCTACCAAAATGACCAAGCCAACAGTGTATCCAATCAATAATTTGTTCAATAAATGATTGACATCATCACTTAATTTCTTATATTATACCTTTGCTTCGTCAAGGTGAGATATTCAATTATGGCGTCAGCCTTTATTTTGTTATCAAATGTTAGTTAGGGTTTTAAAGGTAGTTTTTGTACACTAGAGGCTCAACGTTGGAGATATAACCATTGCCTTAGGGTATATGGAGTCAAGAGTAAGGGCACAAGGTCTCGGGAGGATGAAAACTTAGAGACTGGAAGGTAGGGTTCTATGGTGCTACAAAAGTAGGGCCTTAGAATCAAAACCCTAGGGGAAAGAGGCTCACTCCGGTGTTTCTTCAAAAAGGCCTTGTGCTCTTTCCTCCTTCTCTAAATAAACTTGGCAAAATGGCTATCTCAAAGTATAAATTTAAGGGAGAAAGTGTTGCAATGGCAAAGCCTTCAAACCCTAGAAGGTGAAACCCTAGGTGTAGTCAATATAGGCCTAGGACGTCTCTTCTTTTCAACCTATAACTTCAGCGCTAGCTCAGAAAAAGGAAGAAAAGTGTATCAACGACTAGGCTATTTCTTCTTTCTTCAATGGCTAAAAACTATTTCTCAACAAGGGGACATGTAACAATGACCTACTTGTGTGCTTGTTACCTAGGGTTTTAAATCAGCAATATAATAAGAAAATGTAAGAAAATATACCTACAACCATTCATTTAAGAAGTTTTGCATGAAAATTCACTTACATGTCATGAAGAAAGCATAAGCAAACCCCAGTTGTAAAACTTCCTTGAGAAAAAATTCCATAAATGCCAAGAAAAATCCTCCAAGAACAAGTGCGCCTCACTTAAACACCAAATTTACCCTAGTAGGGTGCAAGAAATCAGATCTCACAAGAGAGTGAGTTGTTGTTATGTCCAAATGAGGGAAAAACATCCTCAATATATATCATTTTGTGACCTTTAATTTACAAAATAGGTCATTAAAATAGCCGACAAGGCTGACTACAAAAATTACACTGTTTTTACATTAACTGCTAAGTAAAAGACCCAAAATGAGAAAAATGTGGGATGTCAAGCCCTTCTGAGGGAGATGTTGGAACTTTTTAGGCTAGTCCAGCATCCAGAAGTCAGTCGTTAGCCCTCCTAGGGCTCCTCCAAGCTGCCACGTGTGCCAGTAATCCATCAAACTACCACACGCTCAAGGTGATGTCTAGATCTCTTGGGTGACGTCCTATCCATCAAGAGGAATACATTCCATCCGAAGTGGGTCATCCCCCCTAGGCTGGGCTTAGCCAAAGTGTCCTAGGTGGAACGTCCTTTTCTCCGTGTGCAAAGGCTCATCATATCATTGCCCTGTCTCTGCCAATGATGGGATCCCAACAACCATCTGATGGGCTCTTCATCCCCATGGAGGTTCGAGCTACTCGCCATGTGTACAGGTCCACTAGTACCTGTCCGTTGAGCATGGTCCTACACATCAAAAACTTCACCCTCCATGGGCTCATTAGTCCTCGGGATCATAGCAATGTCAATCATATTTCATCATTAATTTCATCAAATACATGCATAAAACCCCTAGCATATCCTCTAATATCTCAAAGATATTACACTGATCTACTATATAAAGTTACAGAAAAAGACAAGATGACCTATTGGGCCAGTATCCATAAGAAGAGGAAAGTTCCCAAAGGACATCATTCAAGACATGTAACATGAGGTGGTATGGTCTAAGGATGTCCAGTCATAGTAAAGACCAGGGGTAGGTATTGTTCGTGGGTGCCTTTGTAAGAGGCGAGCTCTACCTGTCATGGATGCAGTTCTTTCCAAGCCCTTTATTGCCTTTGTTATTTCTTTTATTTATTACTTTTTCTTTCTTTTTTTCTTCAAGCTCTAACCAGAGGACACTACCTTGGCATGGTGACCAGAGCTGAAAGTGTTACCCAGGAGTATTTTCGCAGAATTTATAAGGTTGGATCGTGATGAGACCCACTTTCCCTTGGCCATGCAACCAAGGGTCATTGCCTTGGCGTGGTAACCAGATAATGGCAATGTCATACTTATAGATACCTATGAACATAATGGGTCGGCTCGTGATGAGACCTCCCATCCTCTTGGTTAGGTATTGTTTTATTATTTTCTTCGGGTCCCTTTTGTTTCTTATCGAGAGGCCTTTTATTGCCTTCTCAGGGATCCCTGGGAGAGGCATCTCTAGGTTTTATTTCCTATGGATTTTATCTTTTACCAGTTGCTTTTACCTCCTGAGACTTTAGCCTCTTCTTCCCATAGGACAAGGTGTAACCCCTCAAATAGGTCATCCTAATACCCAGACTAGGGGAATGGGATGGATGTAAGGGAGATAAGATGTAAAATGATAATATGATGGAAGCGAACGATGGCTCTTCAAATCCCCCCTGGTGGCTAACCAAAACCTATGGGTACAAGCTTGCTAGGGCACCCCATTAATCCCCCCAACAATGGTCAAGTGGGTTAGTGTAAGAT